>JBAGKK010329179.1:0-19482 GCA_037177015.1 Euceroptres primus
TTATGGAGTGATAAGTTGAATATTTTACAGTTAAAGATGCGAAAAATCGCTCCAAAGTCTGTCCCAAAGTTTTGTGTTAAGTTTTACGATTTTGCTATTTTATGATAAAACACGAAGATCGTGAATCAAACTTTTCAAAATACGACGTAGATTTGTTAATTTTAGGCTAACGAAGATTTTCATACAGTTGAAAATCGATTTCTCGTCGGTATTTCCAAAAAGCAGTCAATAATAATCACTATTTTTGCACAATAAGTTTTACAAAATGTCATATTTATCGAACTATTAATTCAAAATTTTATTAAACGGAAAGATATATTGAAGATGTGTAGTCATTATCAAATAAATTGCGCAATCACAGATGTTTACCATATTTTTAATAATTTTTAACTGTTTTTGGAATATTTTTTTAAAAGATTCTTCAAATATTTATATTGTCAAGGTCGAATGTCATACATTGGGAATTAGTGACTTTTGAAGTTAGGGACGTCCGACTTCATTGTTTCCTCTCAAACTCGCCGAAAATGATTTCCATTCCTAAAGGTGTACATCAACTTCCTATGCATTCGCATTACTTAAAAACATTAAGAACTGAAGTAAGACTCCACGCTTATTACGCAGAAACATAGGTATAAGAGTTATTGTCGTATACAAATATATTCCTTGATCTCTCTATTTCGTTTTTTCATACACTCCTGGGTTGGTTCTGTTTTTAAAAAAACGTATTTTAGGTGGCATGGAATAATAATTTTTTTCGGAAATTTCGTGGTCAAATATGGTCAACTTTTTGTCAATTACCTATAAGTATATCAATTTAGTAATAATAATATTATAAATTTCATTACAATTGAAAGAATAACTGAGTAAGTTCTCTAAAATTTTCGTGCCTATAATATTGTTAAGTACAGTTGAATTACATCTAAGATCAGTAAATCATTTTGTTTATACAAGTTTTCTCAACAGAAAGACATTCTCGAGACCCTTCATACTACAGATACGGATCTTATTCTCACAAACGGTGAAAGAAACGCCCAGTTTCTTTTCAAAATTTTCATTTTCATTTCAAAATAAGGGCCGGTCGTGTGTGTGTGTGTGTGTTGATCCTGTGACGCTATGAATAATATTTTTTATAGAATAATAATAATTTTTGAATTCTTCTCAAATGTTTCATAATTCCCAAATAATTATTAATATAATTCTTCAACAAGGAGGTTTCAAGACTTTAGTCGACTTTTTCTCGTATCCGAGAATAGTGCACAAAGGCGACGAATTTTCAAGCGACTAATTCTTTCCGTGTATATGATCCGGTCCAAAACTGGATAAATTTTGGACATCATATGGGACCAAATGTCGTGACCTTAGCTCAACTTGTTTGCGAGATATGATTAAAAAGGAATTGATTACACACTTACTCACACACACACACAGACACGCATACCGCGCGCGGATACACACGCGCGGACATTTTTTAAAAACCTCATTTTCGGATTCCTGGGGTTGAAGTAGATCACCTTTGTGAAAATATATACCAGATTTATACCCCGTATATAAAGGTATACACAGCAAGTATAAGACTTGGTATAAAAGTGGTGTAAAAGTGGTATATTATGGTCACCAGGAGGCCACGAAAGATTCGACTTGCGCAGGTAAAATCGGCATTGGGTCATGTGGTGCCGGTCAGTCTAACCGTCATAAAACCGAAGGATGCTAATCCTTTTTTACATTGCTGAAAATTATTTATTTATTCATATCACCATTATATTTTTTTTATCGTCATTCCTGTTTTTATATTTCTTCTTCATTATGTAAACAGTATATCCCAGTGATGGTGAATCCAAAAATGTTATCCATTTTTGCGTGTCTCTAACGGTTTACGAGATGTATGAAAAAATACTAATTTTGCATTTTTAAAAAATATTTATTATAATAAAATTGAAAGTAACATAAAGAAAATACTATTGCTAATATTATTTTCATTCTTTTGACAATATTATTTTCGAATGTTATATTAGATTTATTCTAATTTGAAACTTTTCATGGCAAATTTTAGATATCTGGAATCGTCACGATCTGCTGAATATGAATTTTAAACTTTCAAAGCGCTAATTTCATAATTAAAAAATTTTTATTTATAAATTTGAAGGCTCTCTACTTAGTCATACTTTTATTAAAGAGTTCTGAGAAGGGTCCTCAATATAGTCATTTGTGAACCATGCTTGTTTAATGTAATTGATGTCTGTAGGTAGTATAGGCCCTTTAAATGTCATCTGAGAGAGAAAGTTTATTGCAGGTACTGCAGGTATAAACTAAACAGTTTATACCAAAATAAGACCAAAGTTGGTATACTTCTGGTCTAAAAGTAGTATAAACTTGGTATATATTTTCACGAGGGGCCATAAAAGCCTGACTGAATAAGTCGTCGCAAGTTTTTACTATTAGATTATGTTATTAATTAGTGATTCTTAATTGCATGATCATTAATACTATTTGGCACTGAAGAGGGCCTCTACTTGGGCCGAAACGTTTGCCGAACCTTAAAGTTTATTTTACAACTAAGTAGATCTTAAGAAATAGACCCCACAGCCAATGAAATATTATCAACGAGAAAATTGTAAGACTTTTAAAGAAGACGCTTAAAAACTGTATAACTTCTACTTCTTACCAGTCCAGGCGGTCCTGTAAGAGTATGTGTTTTTCCACTTCCGGTTTGGCCGTAACAAAACACCGTACAACTGAAACCTTCGACCGCCATCTCTATTAGCTTTTTAATACCAGAATATAATAAAATATCCTCCTGAGTGGCTGCAGGCTCGAAGACAGCATTATATGAAAATAGCTTTGCTTTCTTGTCCGTACTGTGAGGGAAGCCATCACACTATGCAACAAAAATTGGCTCGTTTTTGAATTGTAAAATACGAAATAAATTTTCGAAAAAGAATGATTCTTAGACGCCCAAAAGAATAATTTTACTAAAATAATTGTGTAAAAATTATAAATTTTACTGTTCACTCTGAACAAATGTTCAATTTCAGAGTAGACAAATCTATAGATTTGTTTGATGCTCACTGAAAAAAATGGGTTGTTGGGCCAACTACTTTAGAAGTAGTTGGACAAACTACTTCAGTATTTACAAACTTTTACTAGTTGATTTAACTATTCTAATTGTTGTTGCAACAAACTGAATAGTCACGTCTACCAATAAAATAGTTGTCCCAACTAATGAGATAAAGATGCAAATGGAAAAAATTACAAATTATGCATATAATTTATGTATAATGAATTATCGATATTCACTAAGAAAAAAATTATACCTATACAAAGTGAATCTGAAGGAATCAAATTGTTGCAAATGATTGAAAACTATTTGTCATTTGTTTTTAATATTTTGAATTTTGATGCCTTCAAAGTTATTGTAGATATGCATAATTTTTTGCATAGCGACTGTCAATAATTTGCACATAAATTAAATGCATAATGTTTTCACTTGGACAAATAAATCCTCTATAGTTATTTAATAATAATGTTATCTACATTTTTTTAAAGAACTCAGTTTTTTTAGGAATGCAACCATTTCCTGGATTTTGTTAAAAATGAGTTTACAATTGAGAAAAAATATTGCAAAATAACTGTTTTATATACAGAAAATGAAAAGCAAGCTGTAAATTGTTAGAAATATCTGATTAAAACATCAACATGGAAAAAATCTATTAAATTTACAGATTTTTACCTAAATTCAAGAGAAATGGTGACAGCATATTAAATTCTGTTGTTTTTACTGATATTTTCTATATAACAAACAGAAGTTTCCGTAAATCTAACATATTTTCAATAAAAATAACAGGAAAACGAATGCTGTCTCCATTTCTGTAAATCTAAAGAAACTATTTTTATCCGTGAATTTACTTTAGTTGAAATTTTGTATAGTTATCGTAATTGAATCAATTTGCAACCAAAATTAAATGAATTTTCAACTAAAATGAATGAATTTTCAACTAAAATGAATGAATTTTCAACTAAAATGAATGAATTTTCAACTAAAATGAATGGATTTTCAACTAAAATAAATGATTTTTCAAGCAAACATGTTCTGATCAATAATAAAACAATTTTTTTAAAAAAGATATTGCTACTATTAAAAATCATAGTACACATTTTTGTACAGCGTAACAAGTAAAAGTCCATAAAATAAGAAACATGTTGAACCTTCATACGTCAGAAATAAAATTGTTGAAAGACAGAGCTTGTTATCAGATTATATTAAATATTATTCAACATTTCTAATATTATAGTATAAGACCTGGTGCAACGAGGCCATATGCAACTATAAGATTGCAAAGGTAATTCGTGTCAGAAAAGTATGCTTACATATATCTGGCCTCCACCAGGAAATTGAACGGCCATGTCATCGTTGGCTTTAATTTCCTTATTGCTGAGCGGACGCACTCTAAGAAGAGAGAAAAATGTATAAGGGTCGGGTAAAAGATATATATTTTTCTTTTTTTTTTATCCCTATTTATAATCAAGGCTTGAATTTTTTCCAAGAATCATCTTGCTATAATAAGCTTATAATTGAAAGGATGTGAAAGAAAACAGATAAAAGATATTTTCAAAGATTAGAATTTATAGATAATAAGATCAATTCTATTCTAAATTTATCAAGAAAATGTGGGCTAGATTTTGGAATATGAAACAAATTGTTACCTAATGACGACATTGATGTTATCATCGGGAAGCAAATGCTTTGAGGCAATCGCTCTTCGATCTCCAACATTAAGTCTTTCTACACTCCCAGTTCTGTAAATAACAATGTAATAAAATATTATGTTATTAAATGTTTTGAATCAAGAATTTCATTTTCAAACTGTTAGTTTAATAATGCAATATTTATTATTAGTTAAGCAACTTAAGTAATAATAGATATTAATAGATTGACACACTGAAAAAAAATTATACAGAGAATTATGGGATATTTTAATTTGCAGCGTTATTCTTTTGATCTGAAGTGGATCATTTATTCTATTGTCACAGTCGTTTGTTTTGTAATTTCTCATTTTCTGCCGATTAAAATAATACGTTGGGATTTTCTGTGATTTTAAGAATATTCTTACAATATTCTTAAAATTAGAATACTTTTTTCCAGTGCATGAATTCAATGTTTGCACATTTTTTAAAGTTATTTATTATCAAAAATCAGTGTAATAATTAATTCTTAGTATAATATTTGATCACTCATTTCTCTCACTGATTTTTTTTCACGAAGAAAAATTTTCCGAGCAAGCAGCTGATGCCAGAAATAGGAATTACTCATGGGACTTTTCAAGTTGGGCAAAAAAGCGATATATGGAAGCTTTCCATCATGAAGTTGCAACTAATGGAGCATTATTAATGTGAAAATTACATATATTATAATAGATCGAATAGATAGATATATTGATGAAAGAGTAAATGTGAATGAATTGCTTTCTTATAATAGTTTAATTCAAATATTAATAATAACTACTTTAGATTCCTAAACATAATAATTTATATACTAACAATTGATAACAATGAAAAAAGTGAATAATCACTTTGGGAAATCGTGATTCTTTTTTAAAAATAGTATTGTAAAAAACTCAATACATATTATTTTTCTTTCATTTTCTCTTGCATTAAACTTTTTATTTTCGGTCAATGCATTTTTAAAGCTAAATCTTATAACCCTTGTAGTTGTACTATACAGTACTGCAGTTTTATAACTACATACAGTACGTATGGCTGAAAGTACTTAATATGCACACATATATCACATGTAAATGTGCAAAATATCTGAAAATAGATTTATTTTCAATTGTTCACAAGTCTTCAAAATAAAAAAAAAACAGAAAGAGTTTATTGAAAATTAATCTTCTTTCAGTAATGTTTCTTTAAAAAGTTTTTTTTAAAATTTATCTACTAAACCATAATTCCCATAACATTATCTGTCCGTATGACTACTTTCCACGAAAATGGGCAAATGTAGGTCACGTGACATGTAATTATAGGGCACCTGCGGTTATTCCAAGTCACCCTCTTTGAATTTGCCACACTCCACGTCAAATGTTGACTTATCGTGTCCAAATGTAGATAGCAAATAAAAATGTGTGATAAGTCATTTTATTAAAACCATTTAGCAATTAATCATAATCAAGCGTGTCAGAAGTGTTACATCCAAGGGCAAACGATATTACTTTAAACTATATGTATAATATGTATAATTGTCAATTGCATATAGTTATAAATGTATTTTATTATTATCAGTAGATAATTCATGCTTGCATGCATGTGGAGAGAGAGTAGACATTCTCGTGTCTACTTAACGATTATTATCAAAACAGAAAATAATTACGAATTACAGACAGTCATTCTGACTTGTAAAAATGCATAAATTTAGTTTTCTGTAAAGGGATCTGCTTTCGATTTGCTATCCACTCTATGATGTTAAAATTTATTTAATTAATGTACTGTTAAAATTACCCTTTTAATATACTTTTAATATATTTAGAAATGTATAATTTAATATTTATAATGATTTAATATTCATGTAACTTAATTTTAATTAATTTATTGCTTTTTTAAATTCTACGTGAAAAGAGAATATGTGACACATCGATATTCGTAAGGGTACTTTGTATCGATTACAAGACCTTGTGAGGAGTTGTCTCCCATAAAATCAATATTAGCTATAATAATAACAAGGTAAATACCAAAAATCTTCTAAGAAAAACATCTCTTGCTGCAAAAATTATATTTACAAAGTTTTCCGTAGTCATAGTTTTTGTCCTATTTATATACAAACTTGACAATAATTGTAATGCCTAGAAGCACAATTTATTCTTATCTATTATTACATCAAAAAGAGAACAAGGTTTAAAGTATTATAAAAGATCTGAAAAAAGAATAATTTTTAAAAAATCGAGTTTTTGTAAAAATAAAAGGATTTTTTCAATTTCAATTTTGTTAGCAGTTCGCAGAATACAGAATATTAAATTAAGCACTAAATAAGTAAAAAAAAACGTATGTGAAAAGGATTTGAACACACAGATAAATGAAACACTATAACTGGGATAAATAATACATATATTCAAGTAATAATGTTACATAAAAGAATAAAAGATTGTTCCGAAAATAATGTACTTTTAGTGAGCTGAACCTTACGCGTCAATGGTCTGGCTTAGACTGACTGAATTTCTGACCTGCTTGACAAAACTCCCTCAAGACCCTTTGCGTGCTTTAGCACCTAAAATTTCCTTAATATTTCTTATTTCTTAAAAAACTATATTTTAATTCTAATACAAAAATATTCACCGTTGCACTTCCAACAAATTTCAATATAGTTTTCATTTTTTATTAGTAGTTTTGAAAACAACTTACTCGCTTCCTCTGGACCCAAGGGATGGACTTTTTCGTTGTCCTTTGGAATATAAACTAATTTTTCCTGGACTACTCCCACGAGATCCTGTCGATCTTTCACTTGGACTAACACCCCTTGATTTTCGACCTCGTTTTTGGTCAAATTTAGTAATATCCCTCGGCGGAGTTTCGCCTCGCAGCGGAGATGGATTTCTCAGCATCACCATCCGTCAATCTGTACCAATAAAAAAAAAAAAAAAAAAATAATTCATTAGAGAGGAAAAAAATTCTCGGATTAGAAAAATATACTGCTTGACGATTTATATAACATTTTTCATCTTCATTAAATATTTTCCAGAAAATCTTTTGGGTTTTTTTAAGGCTATATCTATATCATTTTTCATCTCTCTAAATATATTTATAATCTTACACCAACAAAAATGAAAATAAAAATAGTAGTTTGTGTCAAATTTTACATAATTGAAAAAATAACAATGAACACAATTCTTATTTTAAATTACAATAAAAGGAGAGGTCATGCCATCTGGCAGGTGAAAGGCGTGCAGGATGTCTTATTATCTTTTATCGCATCTTTCCGGTCTTGGAGTAAATCGACGGAAATTTATGCGACCACGTGCTCGATACAGACAATACTTAACTAGAATAAATTCGTTTCTAAATTTTAATAATGATATTTCTAATGATATTGGTAATATGAGATAAATCAATATAAAAATTCTGAAAATTATTCCGAAAATTACAAACACCCTGTCAGAAAAAATGGTCTCTGACTTTATAATTAAGGCATATTATCTATGAAGAAATAAAGTAAAACTACAATAAATACAAAAAATATGACATTATAAGAAGTTTAAAGTGAATACAATAATTTAATTCGTGAAAAGCAATAGTGCAAAAAACACTTGCTTAAAAATTAAATGATGAATTAATCGGTACAATTGTTGCCCCTCCCCTCCCTACCAATTATTGGCCTTTTCATAAAATATACTCTAAAAAAATATTTTCAAATAAAGTTACTAATAAATAGTGCAAGATTGTTATCGGTATACTGTACGCCATTTATTCGTAGTTTTCTTTTGTCTATTACAATAAAATAGACAATTTGCTACACAGTAAAAAAATACCTAAAGGATAAAATTTGTTGCAGATAATTTTTCAGAGGAATATATTTTTATTCAGGCAACTACACGTTTTTCAACATACACGTGTCGTCATGGAAAAACAAAAGAAAGTTTAAACTGTGATATTTATCGTGTAAAGTTAATTTTTGGTGCAGATAAATCTTCGATTCCTTCCGGAAACGAGGAAAACTTTAACCATTGTTTTTTCTGTATGATAATCAATTCTACCAATTTTATTCTTCAAATAGGTATAAAAAGCAAGTAGAAAACAATTTTTAAATTCTCTAATTGGACGATTTGTTTTATTCGATTCCTTTATACTCAAGAATTTTAAATTTCAGTACTTTTTCTTTTATAAAAAAAAATCAAGATGTGATTGAAATTGAACGAAATAATTAAAATAAAGAAAATGTAATGCAAGTAACTTTCCCCTGCATCTGAGAATTTTTTTTTATTATTTCCCTAGACTTTGGAAATACATTTAATCATGAATTGTTCGATGGGATCGACAACAGTGAATTTCCCATGCAGTCGTTCCATCCCAGTACAGACATCTTTCTTGTAATAGAAGATGAATCTCCTCTCACTTTGTTACCACAATTACGAGCAATTAACTGTAAAAAAAAGTACATGCAATGCTCTTCAACAAGTGCTAAACTGTCAGGAAACAGATAATGAGAATTCTAAAAGATTTATATTATCTACGTTGCTCAACTTTCACTGATTCTTTTAAAAATTTAAACCATTTTATAAATAGAAAATTTAATTTAAGTAAATAATTTTTTAAAGTAAAAATACATTTTTCAATTAATAAAAATTTGTACAAAAGAGAACTGTAGAACTGTTGACTGTAGGAAGTGCTGGTCAATATTGCTGACCAAGTCAAACATCATGAAGAAAAGAAAATAGTGTAAGTTTAAATATAAATATAGGTAAACAGGGAAAATATATATGCATTCAAACATTTATTTGTCTTTGAGGCAAAACATTTTTTAAATATTAAATTTCATTGAAATAAAAAAAAATTTAATTGGTTTATTTGCAACACTTTTATCCAAAAACAAATGAATATTTTTCTCATATATTTACAATTGTTTTTGATTGTTAAAAAACTTGATCTATAACATATTGATATTCTGAACTTACTGTGTTAGGAAGACATTATTGATTCTAAATAAATATTTTTTAAATTTATGAATAAAACGAACCCAAATCTGGGAAATTAATTCAGTTTATTTGAGTCGAATTTGTGGTAAAAGAAGTAATTTCTGATTTTTTAAAAGGGGATCACCCTTTTTTTAAATTCGCATTTATCAAAACACGCATTTATCAATGCAAATGTGATTTTTTTTCTTTGTATCAAAATTACTATCATAGTGACCGTAAAAAAACCATACGACGCAAGTTAACAAATAAAGTAAATAATTTCTCTAGAAAAATTCGTTTACAGTTAATAAAATAAAAATTAAACAAAAATAACTCACCCTAACGATTCATCGATTCCATAATATCCCAATGCACATTTTACTATCCTTCGGCACTTTCCGGAATGAGAGAAAATAAAAATTGAATTCACAACATCAAATTGTATGAAATGTCGAATTTTTTTATCGCAATTGAGGATAATTTTAACAGGTGGAAAATGTAAAATAGCTTGTTACTCGTGCTTTGAACACGATTGCGCGCGCTAGACTAACTCTTTATGTGACATGAAGGTAGACTTGACCCTCGGGGGTTGTTTTCTGTAGGTGGTGAAGTCGATCGAAATCAGGTTGATATATACATATATGTATGTATATTGTATATTCACAAGCAAAATATGTATAATGCTGACCGACCATTAAGAGTCGCAATACAGTCAAAGTCAATACAGCTTCGTTTATGTTACATACACGGTGAATTTGAAACCTAATAAATAAGGGTACATATGTTCTAAATAAATGTGAACAAACTCCCTCATTATTTATTCTGTGGTGAAGAAAATCGATCCTGAAATTTTATATTTTATTGATGTAAAACAAAGTACTTTTAGTATCGGTCATCTATCCTGTTTTCTTCGCAAAAACTTTATATGTACAAAGTACTTTCTTATTACTTTTGATTAATTATCAATAATAATTAATCACAACGATAAAATATATGTAAAATAATTAAAATAAAATTAGTAATTCATTAAAACATAATACATAAAAACGTGAAATTATAATTGGATCAAGAATATATATTTTTTTGCATGTTATAGAACTCTTTTGGTATAGTTTATTTCGTATGTTACTAAGTAATCACAAGAATCAATCATTAAATAATAAATAGTGATTAAGCCAATTCAAAATACTCTTGATAGAAAACGATGAATTCTTTATTTTCTTACCTTTCATTCCAATAGGATCAATACATATCTATTACGTTCGGCAAATTGAATTAGATTCAAATTTAATAAAGAAAAAGAGGCTTTTATTCCATCATGTTTCTACGAAAATAGTACCTAATTTATAACTGAAAATATACTAAATAACCATTACATTCGGTAATACTTATGTTATATTCGAGCATTTATAGTCGTCCTTTAAAAATTCATACAATTTTGTATCGTTTACCCCTGGCAGAGAAAAAAAAGTAAGTTCAATATGAACCAAAAAAAGTTTATATTAATATGTTAAAAGAAACTAACTATCATAAGAACCTGATTTGGTTAAACATGAATTCAATATTGGTTCATATTGAATCACTTTTCTGTTAATTGTGAACCATTTTTCGGTTAATTTTTAACCATTTTGTTTTGAACCGTTTTTCGGTTCATTTTGAGTCAAATTAAAGTTCGTTTTGAATTTTCTTTGGTTCATCTTGAACTTTCGTTTTTTTTTTTGAGTCATTTTGAATTTTTGTTTAGTTCATGTTAAACTCACGTTTTTTTTTGTAATCAATCAGATGTCAACTTTACAGGTTATTTAACCTAGGCGCTTAAAATCCATTCACCTTTTCACTTATATAAAATTAACGTTTTGCCTGAATTCCTGTGACACTTAAACTTTCAAAAGATCGAAAAGCTAGGCTTTGTGTATAGTTTCATTGTCAGGGTCGGTGCCAATTTCCCGGAACGAGGAACGTAAATAAATAATTTGGAGTAAATCGACAATTAATACTAAAGTACTCATATCCAATTTTTTTTATTTGATCCAAATTTCTGTAGTTATAAAAAAACTGGAAACTGTTTCTCACGATTTCGATTTGTCCTTCCTTCTAAACTGAAAGGATTACATTATATCATGTCTTAATATTTTCCTCATATTTGAAATATATTAGTTAAACATTAAATTACAAAGGTAGTATCATTTTTGTATCAACATTACATCCATTAATTTCCGAGTAAAAAAGATATTTTGTGATTTAGTGTTTTTCCCTTTTCCACAGAATGGCAGAAAAAGCTGAGGATAAAATATAAATAATTTTTTAGAGGAATACATTTTTATTCAGAAAACTTGACATCTTTCAAAATACATGTGCTTTGTCATGTAAAATATCATGGGATATCAAATCATGGAAAATCATAGAAAAACAAAGGATTTTTTTTCATGCGTGCGTAACAAATGCTATTTTGAACGTCTGTTTAGCAAGTGAAAAATGATAAATTCCCAACGCAAAATAAATAAATAAAAATAGATAAATTTTCACGCATAAGGTAGTTTTTGCGTGAAAAAATTATTAAAATAATTAAAATTATTTAAAAATATTTTTTGCGTTAAAAAATCTATGACATGAAGTTGCACACACTGCAATAATGGTTTCGTGGGGAATTTATCATTTTGCACTTGCCAAACAGATGTTCGAAGTAGCATTTGTTACGCACCTAATGTATAAAAAAAATAGTATGAGCAACTCGTGCGGGGCCACCGACTGCCCGCACTTGTTGCTCAATATACTATTAACCGATATTTGGGTAAAATTTATCCTGTGAAGTTAACTTTTGTTGCAGAAAACTTTTACCCCGGAATCGAGGTAAACTTTATCCTTTATTTTTTTGTGCCTTCAAAATCTAAAACTGAGTCAAAAAAATTTACTTTTAACATTTGTAATTTAATTTTTCTTATTGCAGATTTACCATACACCCAGTGTGATGCAATTCATTTGTATACTATGTTATATACGGAAATATTACACAAGTATTGCATAATACATAAATGTTACAGCATGTGCATCTTTTGGGTTGTAAATTTCAACATACTACCTTGATAATGCACTTTACTATATAATGTAAAATTACGTACATCTCAGATTTTACAACCTATTCATGAAATCGTGACACGAAGAAGAATCTCTAGCTATAGGTTACTTGTCAGAGCGAAAGTAGCATTCGTTGCATGCTGCGAATCGAATCATGTCCACGACTTAGCATTATAAGGTTTTGTATAGGTGTGAACAAAATTTAGGACTGGTTTTCAGCCCGAACGCGTAGCGCATTATGGCTCATTGAATCAATTGGAATATAAACGAAACGGACTTTAAAACATGCATTTAAAGTATATGAATATAGCTATATCAGTTATGAGAAAATAAATTAGTGACTCGGATAATTATAATTTTTGAAGGCTTCATTCGCACGTAACGTATGTTATATGTTATGTGCAAAAGCAGTAAGTTGGATATGTTCATAAACGTTTATGAATGATCACTAAATATCATGTTCTTTGAACAAGAAAATTATTTATTGGAAATAATATAATTAGAAGTACATAAGTGATATTTTTACAATATTTATGGTTTATACTGTAAAGAGATTACTATGTATGAAAAACATATAATTTCCAGTTTATAATTTGTAAAATAACCATGTTTTGCTTCGGTTTAATCCAGCCGTACATGTACATACATCATGAGTATACCTGCACAGCTGTACATACAGTTGTAGTAAAAATCAATGATCGATAACTATAATTTATGCGTTGGGTGCACATTTTGGCTTCCTACATCGACTTTGTCGTCTTATTCCTTTGCCTACCATGTGCATCAAAGAAAATGAAGAGAGAAACGATAGATAGAATATGATTTATCGGTTACTGACTTTTAATATAGAACTTTACTTGAAATATTGTAGCAAAAGTTAAATATAATTTTTATTGTTACGGTTTTTCACCTACTTGGTTCGAAATGCAAATAAAAATTGATATCTTTTGTTAATAACATACATGAATATGGTTTATAGGCACATGAATATGTATTTAGGCACAAACATTAGTTCAGTCTGTTTACAAGAGTTAAGGTGTTACCACAAAAAAATCTGGAAGCGTTACAAAGCAGGAAAAATACAAGAGATTCTTAATGGGAATCTAGACAGGAAATAACAGTGGAAACTATGAGAATACAACCGTAATGAAATTATATGGTTTCTATGACTTTCCATATAAGAATAGAGATATGCAAGATTCCGCTTCACATAGAGTTTAGCGTACCAACTTTTATGTGAAGAGAATTTTGCACTTGGAAATAAAGTAGTTCTGAGAAAATGGTTTGAAAAACTCTTTTTAACTCATAAAATTCTCTGTCAATTGCATAAATATAGCTCATTTTCAATTATTAAATTACAATTCATTTACAAAAATTTTTATTTAATACTTAAAAAAGCATTTTAACTCACTATATATGTAACAAAACTTTTTAAGCATAAAAAGTTTTGTTTCAAATATAATTTTCTTATGTGCAATGGAAAATATTTCGTCATCTATTGCCTAATATAATTTTAAACTCTTACAACTCCTATATTTAAAAATAGATAATTGTATACCGGAAAAGATAGTTTCGTCTTCAATCTATTTTAGTCTCTTTATAGTTTCATCAGATTTAAAATTTTACATTTCTTGTCCTCTATTTTGTTTTGCTTACACTTTCAACCTTTATAGATAAAAAAAACTCAATATCTTTTTCTTTTCCTGAAATCCGTTTGGAAAAAGACGCTGATTCATGAAAAGTCGTATATGCACCTCCTCGTCAAACTTGTTTATCGGCAGAAAAAGACAAGACCACGCGAGTATATCTATATTTGTTATCTGACAGGCTCTCTTCCGGGGAGTGTCGTAATTATACTGATTACGGTTCCCTTGCCATTTCTTGAGAATAGTAAATCCTGCTATGTATATATGTAATATGTTTAGAATTCTGATGTTCTTAAATCGTAAACTCTGAATAACAATTCACCTACTTTAGGAATAGCTATTGTTATTCTCAAAATGACTTCACATCATTTTGTCACGGTATATTGTGCCTAATGCTGCGAGCTTTGGAATTTAAAATAGTCATGTTATACTTTGCCTTTGCCACGTTCTCTGGTAAAGTCGTTAACCTACAATTCAGGGTGATTAAGAAAAAACAGTCTGGAGATTTTACAGATTTTATCAACAAAAGTTCTGGTTTTAAATTCTTTAAATTCGTAAGAAAATATCCTTCTTCAAGGCATCTAAGGTCTAACACTTTTTTTAATAGTTTTTGTTTAATGATGGATAGTTCCTTAAATGAACTGAGAATAAAGTAATTTAAGAATTACGCTTTTTCGTTAAATCTTTTATTATTTAAAAAGCTATTCGAAGTTATTTGTATGTAACTAATTAATAACACTAGTTTACAAAATTAAAAAGTTTTTCTGCCCACGACATTTTAATATGATTTTTTAAAATGTATTTTGGCTCACTAAACACGAAAATCACACACCAAAATTTTTTTATGGAAGCGTTTTCGAGATATCAATGTTTGAAATTTTTTTTTAATTTTCAGAGTTGTTCCGATGTTTTTGAGTATATCTCGAATTCTAATTGACCGATTTCCCTAAACGAGCACTCAAGTTGAAGGCAACTGAATCCTGTACAACTTTCTATTCTAAAGTTTTCAGACCGGCCCAATAGTTCAGATGCTAGCGATTTTAATAAGTTGAAAATATTTGCGATTTCTATTCTTCCCAGGACGATATGTAAATTTTCGACCTTGATTTTTGACAAAAAATTCAACTTTTCCAACTTATTAAAATCACTAGCATCTGAACTACTGGGCCGATCTAAAAACTTTAGAATAGAAAGTTGTAGAGGATTCAGTTGCCTTCAATTTGAGTGCTCGTTTAGGGAAATTGGTCAATTAGAACTCGAGATATACTCAAAAACGTCGGAACAACTCTGAAAATTGAAAAAAAAATTCAAACATTGATATCTCGAAAACGCTTCCATAAAAAAATTTTTGAGTGTGATTTTCGTGTTTAGTGGGCCAAAATACATAGGAAAATCATAGTGAGATATGGTGGGCAAAATGGCTGTAAACCAGTGTAATATTGCGCACATAATTATTTCATCAATGGTAGAAAACTGTTGAAAATGTAATTGCTACATGCAATTGTAAGATAATCTTTCCAGAATAATCTATTTCTTTTTATAATTATGAAATATTTTCTTAAGAAATTTGGTAAAAAGATAAAAAGACGTTTGCAAAAATTGATTTATAAAAATTTTACTGTTACGAAAGTTTGTATTACTTGACAAGTTTGTAATTATGGGGAATTTGTCTTGTCACATGTGTTCCTGTGAGTGCGTTTATTATTACAAAAGAGGAAGAATTAATTAACTCCAGAGTGTACAGTTAATGTAATTTCCGGCCCTGCAGTTATTTTGAATTACAAAATCTTTAATACGTGCAACACAATACTTTTTTTGCAATACATAAACTAAAAGAAAAGGTAGAAATATCTGGTTGAAACTTCAATTAATTTAGATGAGGTTTTATACAAATACTGTTACTGAATTAATTTTCAACGAAACTTATTTAATGAATTTTCAACCAGAATAAATGTATTTTCAATCACAGTAAATAAAAAGTTGTTGAGTATAGGTGTACAGTTCGTCAGTTCGAATTTTCCATGCAAATTGGTACCTTTTTGGCAACGCATAGAACATTGTATTTTTTAAAAATTGAGTTTAATTGAACAAGAAGTCGTGGATTCGAATTTTTCAAATTCAAATTGTATTTCAGATGGATTTAATTTTAAAACCAACTTCTTGAATGAAATGCAATTTCGACAAATTCAATATTCTAAGCGTGGCCAAAAAGTTACCAAATTGCTTTGAACATTCGCAATGAGGAACTGCAAATCTGTTGAAATTTCAAAAATTTTCTAACAGTGTTCGATTCGGACAAAATTAGTCTACTTCAAGTAATTTTTTTTGTCTTACTCATTATTTACATTCACTGTTAGAAAATTCTTTAAATTTTAACCATTTTTTATTTTCTGTGCTTAAAAATTGATTTACTTTCGGTTGAAAATTCATTTATGTTAGTTGAAAATTTATTCATGTTGGTTGAAAATTCCTTTACTTTTGCTTGAAAATTGATTCAGTTACGGTAATTGAATAAAAATTGAAGTAATGTAATGGAAGTTTTTTCTAACAGTGGATCGATATTCAAACAGTGGATCACTATGCAAAAAATTATGCATGTACAGTAATGTACAGCATAATGGATCGATATTCAAACAGTGGATCACTATGCAAAAAATTATGCATGTACAGCATGTACAGCATGTAAATCTTAAGGTGGAATTAGGGTTAAATTTTAGAAATCAAAGGTATCAGAACTGTAGTTTTCAACTTTTTGTAATATTTCTATTCCTTTAGATTGACTGTACATGAAGACCTGAGAATGACAACTCGGTAAAGACGATTGGAAGATAGCCCCTAAATTAAGTTATTTTAACTATTATTTGGGGGGAAAACTTCAAATGGTCTTTATCGAGATGTAATTCTCATGTCTTCATAATATTATACTGTTAGAAATTACTTAAAATTTTAGCCACTTTTCATTTACTGAGGTTAAAAATGCATTGTTTACTATGGTTAAAATTTCTTTTACTAAGGTTGCAAATTCATTTACTTTTGGTGGAAAATTCATCTATTTTGGTTGAAAATTCATTTGTTTTGGTTAAAAATTCATTCAGTTACGGTAATCCAATAAAATTTCAACTAAAGTAATTGAAGTTTTCTCTAACAGTGTTGATTCAAACATATCTTTTACTTAGTGTATTAGTGTATGCACATTAGGGTGGTTCAAAAATGCATGACAAATTTTTTTTTCATGCTAGAGGGTAATGATCCCCCCATTTCATTCCAAATCCGAAAAAAGAAATTCCGTAATTTTTTAAAAAATTTTAACAGGTGCCGGTTTTGACTTGAAGTTTTCCCATGTAAAATGCATGGAGAAAAATCACTTTTTTGAGTTTTTGGAAAAATTTTTTAGGGTTTGGGAAAATGTGACGGGAAAGTATAGAGGCTTGTAGAGAATTATCCAACGAAGAATTTCATGTATCAGACATATGGGTTTGACACCCCTAACACACCCCCACGAGTCCCTAAAAACTACCCTTAAAACCAAAAATATCAATTCTTTATTAAATCGACCTTCTGAGCACTGTATTCTCGTCTTTTTTTTTCTTAAAATTATTTATGTTGGTCTAGTGGAATATTTATCAACATTGCTTAATTAATTTTTAATTATTTAAACAAATGGAATTTGTTTAAATAATTTTTTTTCGAAAATTCGTTTTTTTCCTCCTAAAAATTATTGCTATTGGTCTAGTGGAATATTTATTAACATTGGTTCATTATTTTCAATTATTTAAACAAATAGAATTTGTTTAAATAATTTTTGTTTTAAAAATTCTTTTTTTCATTAAAAATTATTAATATATCATTAGTGGAATATTTATCAATATTGTTTGATTAATTTTTAATTGTTTAAACAAATTCCATTTGTTAAAATTTTTTTTGAAAATTTATTTTTTTTATAAAAATTATTACTGTTAGTCTAGTGGAATATTTAACAATATTGGTTAATTAATTTTTAATTATGTAAGTAAATTTAATTATGTATAACAAATTTTATTTGCCTAAAAAATGTTTTTTTTTCAAAAATTCGTCGAACTGGCAGTTTATTAACATTAAGTGACATAAATTTATTTTCAAATATTTTCCAATTGTTGAAGCAATAAATTATTATTAATTTTCACCTAATAATCAAGGTTTTATATTAATTAATTTTATATATACATCTTACCTTCATTATTTAACAAACCCTTATTTGTTTCTACAAATTTAATTTGTTCGCTTTTTTCTTATATAATCTTAATCTATATTGTATATTACTGTGTGTCGCGTCAAAATGTTGTTTTGTTGCTGTCTGGAAACTTTTTCCTATACTCTTTAACCAAATGCAATAAAAATTGTTTTTGATCCTCATTTCTCGTCAATAAATTGTTGAAATCAGACATCAATTTGACGGTTCTCTCTGCAATATTTGTTGATCACACACAGTCATAGACAATATAGATTAAGATTATATAAGAAAAAAGCGAACAAATTAAATTTGTGGAAACAAATAATAAATATAATAAATAAATAAATAAATTTATGTCACTCAATGATAATAAACTGCAGTTCGACGAGTTCTTGAAAAAAAAACATTTTTTAGACAAATGGAATTTGTTTACATAATTAAAAAATAATTAAACAATGTTGTTAAATATTCCACTAGACCATCAGTTATAATTTTTATTAAAAAAGCAAATTTTCAACGAAAAACTATTTAAACAAATGGAGTTTGTTTAAATAATTAAAAATTAATCAAACAATGTTGATAAATATTCCACTAAAGAAATATTAATAATTTTTAATGAAAAAAAGAATTTTTAAAACAAAAATTATTTAATCAAATTCTATTTGTTTAAATAATTGAAAATTATTGAACCAATGTTAATAAATATTCCACTAGAATAGTAATAATTTTTAGGGGGAAAAACGAATTTTCGAAAAAAAATTATTTAAACAAATTTCGTAGAAAATGTTGATGTATGTAGTTGGCTTTAGGGTCAGACTAGACCCACTACTCAGTTTTCAGTGAAATTGGGTAGTGTAAAGACGTCAAAATCTTGTTTTTATCCTCTCGAGAAAAT
>JBAGKK010329285.1:0-23402 GCA_037177015.1 Euceroptres primus
TGATCCTTAAAGTTTATTTTACAACTAAGTAGATCTTAAGAAATAGACTCCATAGCCAATGAAATATTATCAACGATCTCATATAGAGGGACAATGAAAAATGCGACATGTCTTCCAACATGTCACAATTCAATTTTGGGTTTCCCCCACTCAACATGAAATACCTAATAGCAACCAGAAACAAACGAAACACCTATAAAAATTTAAAAAATTAATTGTACCAGAGGCGGTAATGGATGCGGATCGAAATAATCGTGATTGAGTAAATAAGTATATAAATTGATGTGGTGCCATATATTAAAAAAGTGAAAGAGGCTTTTTAAAAAGAAATTCACTTCTAAACAACTTTTTTCCTTGATATTTACTCCTTTCTTCGGTAGTTTTTGAAAAAATTAACAATTTTTAATTTTTTCGAAAAATGTTTCTTTCAATAGGAAGAAAGCTTTTACCAGAAGCCAAACTTGGAGAATATGTTGTCCACATTATCGACAATCCACAAAAAAAGAATAAAAAATTTTAAAGGTGGCCTTTTCGATAAAATCCGTTTTCAAAATTTCCAGAAAAGCCGCCGCCATTTTCTCAATTTTTAAAATTTTGATATTTTCCTCAGATAATTCGATAGAGCTAAAAATTCCTCATCACATGAAAGAAAAATATATATGTGTATATAGTAAAAAACTACATCGTTTTGAAAAATATTTTGGCAGTTTTTATGAAACTGTAAGGTTATCTTCAACAGCTCACCATTCCTGAAAAAAAATTTTTTTAGCCAAACTGTGAAACACGTGTTCCTTCATTTTGAGTGTAGAATAAAATACTTTCATGACAAAATATTCTAACAACCTCATGCAGACCTCCATTGCATGATTTGAAATGGAATCAGTCTAATACAAAGAATGTAAAGATTCAAACTCCCAACTCCTAATGAATCAATACAAACCATGATGACCCAATCTCAAAAGAACGAAATATTTCCCACGTTGCGAGAATGAGCTCAATATACAATAGAACAAATAAATGACAGTGCGTCATAGGTTCCAAGTAAGGAATAGTAATAGTGAGTCGCGTAATAATACGGACGTGCGTACTCACACGAGGTGCTCGCCAATGGTGCGTTGTATCTCTAGATACAAAATAAAAAAAAAATAAAAAAATAAAATCGTGGCGCGACCGTTCATTACACCTCTGCGCTACTAATAACACAAGGCTAATAACGCGCTGCTAATCACTCTCACTCACGCCTCAAGGATACTCTTGCATGCAATTCTATACGCATCTTGGGACCACTATACTGTATAGCATCATTCAAGTATATAGTAGTTTAGGTATGCGTAATGATGGGCATTACGTGTGGGCACATATGTACTTACTTCGCTCGCGTTATGCCTTATTCCTTTACCGGATTTACCGACTTGGAGGTTGTCGTGAAACACGCCCATGTTTGTTTTAGCTTTTGAGTTACGCCGAAATTTTCACAGAAAGCCGCCGCCGCCGACATCGCAAACGACGACTTATCATCTGTAACGCCTCGTCAACACCGAGAGTTGCGGCCGTGCTATATCCTCAGAATAGGTTGTTTGTCGATTTTTAGTCAGCTTTAGTGAGCCCGTAAAGCCATCGCTGTATGCTCCTCGCCTAGTCATAAAACCTTCCAGCGCGCGTGCGAGATCATCGGAATCACCCCGCAATATATTCTAACAGGGACGCGATAGGCAATTTTTTTCGCGATTTTAATCTTTCGACATTTTTTTATTGGGAAATCCATTCGTAAGATTAAAATTAGTTGGATCAGGTGCACTAATAAGAGACCTTTCTCTAATTAGAGTCGGTGACTTTTTTGAGAAAAGCATGCAGCGAAACATTTTGACAATTACACAAACAACAAATAGAGATTTTAAAGTTACGCAGAAAAAACTAAGGATAAAATTTATTGTAGGTAATTTTATAGAAGGATGAATTATTCAGAAAACTTAGCTATTCACGTCATCGAAAATATATGTGCTCCAATGTAAAAACAAAAGAGAAATATCCCGATCAGTGTTGGGTAGTATCTGGGTACAAGTATCTAAGTTACTTAAAAAGATAAGTTACTTGTATCTTTTGCAGTAACTTAGTTACTTTAAAAAAAAAGTAACTGTAACTTACCTTAGTTACTATTTTTGCAGTAACTTGTAACTTTAATGTTATAGTTACTTTTGAGTTACTTTGTATTTTTTGTATAATTTCCTTTCAATAACAAATATTAATTTTTGTAATTTTATTTCAAATAAATATATTGTTTTTCACTTGCCAAGACATATCGCGCACTTTTTATTTTAACTAATGTCTATCTGTTTAAAATTTTTGTTAATTGGGGGGGGGGGGGGTACAATTTAAAGTAATTTTAAAAGGAACTTAAGTTACTTTCTCTAATATCTGTAACTGAATCTAGATACTTTTTTAAAAAAGAAACTGTATCTGTAACTAGATAATTTTTAAAAAAGGAACTGTAACTGTATCTAGATACTTTTAATAGAATAACTTACCCAACACTGATCTAGATATTAGTTCTGACGAATAGTGGGAAAAAAGCACTTTTTTGGGACCAAAATCAGCCGACTCCTCAAATCGCAACGGATCAGAGCTTTTTTTCTTAAATACTCATGAAGAATCGTACTTTAATGTAGAGGTGCACGTTTTTTTGAATTTTTCATTTAATAATTTGTTATTTAACTTAAAAATTGTAATTGGTTATATTTGCGACATTTACTTAGCCCAATTCATTGATATTTCTGCAAAAAGGTATAGAATTAGTAAATTTACTTTTGTGGAATAAAAATGTAACTTGTAGATAAATATCCTACATTTTTTAAATTATTATAAACAAATTAATGCATATAACTGTTGACTGCTGCATTTACGGAATTCGAATGTAATACTTAGATAGATTTTGTTATAAAAATGTAAAGAAGCAACTTTCAATTGCGAACAAGTACCAAACAACAATAATAGTTAATAGTTTAAATGATTTTTATAAACAAATTCACTTATTCGGCATCTCTATGCATCGAAAATTTTTCTTTCATGTGGAATCATTCATTATCATGTGAAGAAAAAGAATGGTACACATTAAAGTTCCATGAAACAACATTTTTCATTTTTCTAAACAATTTTTATAAACAAATTCACTTATTTGGCATCTCTATGCGTCGAAAATTTTTCTTTTCTGTGGAATCATTTGTTTTCATGTGAAGAACAAGAATGATACACATTAGATTTCCATGAAACAATATTTTTCATTGTTATAAACAATTTTTATGAACAAATTCTCTTTTTTGTCATTTATATGCATAGAAAATTTGTCTTTTGTGCGGAATCATTTCTTTTCTTCTAAAGAATAGAACTTGTGAACAACTGACTTCCATCCAACAACATTTATCATGGTTATAAACCATTTTTACAAACAAATTCACTTATTTGGCATATTTATGCATCGAAAATTTTTCTTTTCTGTAGAATCATTCATTCTCATGTGAATAATTTTTTTTCTTCTAAAGAATAGAACTTGTGAACAACTGACTTCCATCCAACAACATATATCATTGCCATAAACAATTTTTACAAACAAATTAACTTATAGTGTCACTGCCATTGGTTATATTGGTTGTATTGCCAAAAAAAACCTCTTTCATGGCTGCAATTTTCGACATTTGGTAGAGAAGCTGGAACATTGCCATGGAATACGTTTTGATATGAATATAGCCAGTTGCAGTGACACTCAAATAAGTGAATTTGTTTGAATGAATTGTTTATAACAATGATAAATGTTGTTGGATGGGAGTCAGTTGTGCACAAGTTCTATTCTTAAGGTGAAAAGAAATGATTCCTCAGAAAAGACAAATTTTCTATGCATATAAATGCCAAAACAAAGAATTTGTTTGAAAAATTGTTTATAACAATGACAAATGTTGTTTCATGGAACTCTAATGTGTACCATTCTTGTTCTTTACATGAAAATTAATGATTCCACAGAGAAGAAAAATTTTCGATGCACAGATATGCTAAATAAGTGAATTTTTTTATAAAAATTGTTTGGTATATCTAAGCATTAAAAATTTTTCTATTCTGTGGAATCATTTATTTTCATGTGAAGAACAAGAATGGTACACATTAAAGTTCCATGAAATAACATTTGTCATTGTTATAAACAAATTCACTTATTTGGCATATCTATGCATCGAAAATTTTTCTTTTCTGTGGAATCAATTATTTTCATGTGAAGAACAAGAATGGTACACATTAGAGTTCCATGAAACAACATTTGTCATTGTTATAAACAATTTTTATAAACAAATTCACTTTTTTGGCATTTATATGCATAGAAAATTTGTCTTTTCTGCGGAATCATTTCTTTTCTTCTAAAGAATAGAACTTATGAACAACTGACTTCCATCCAACAACATATATCATTGTTATAAACAATTTTTACAAACAAATTCACTTATTTGAGTCTCACTACAGTTGGCTATATTGATATCAAAACGTATTCCATGGCAATATTCCAGCTTCCCTACCAAACTTCAAAATTGCAGCCATGAAAGAGGTTTTTTTTGGCAATATAACCAATATAAGCAATGGCAGTGACACTATAATAAGTTAATTTGTTTGTAGAAATTGTTTATAACAATGATAAATCTTGTTAGATGCAAGTCAGTTGTGCACAAGTTCTATTCTTTAGATGAAAAGAAATGATTCCGCAGAAAAGACAAATTTTCCATGCATATAAATGCCAAAAAAGTGACTTTGTTTATAAAAATTGTTTATAACAATGACAAAAGTTGTTTCAGGGAACTCTAATGTATATCATTCTTGTTATTCACATGAAAATGAATGATTCCACAGAAAAGAAAAATTTTCGATGCATAGATATGCGCAATAAGTTAATTTGTTTATAAAAATTGTTTATAACAATGACAAATGTTGTTTCATGGAACTCTAATGTGTACCATTCTTGTTCTTTGCATGAAAATAAATGATTCCACAGAAAGGAAAAATTTTCGATGCATAGATATGCCAAATAAGTGAATTTGTTTACAGAAATTGTTAAAACTATTAACTATTATCGTTGTTTGGTGCTTATTAGCAATTAAAAATGGATTCTTTACATTTCTATAACAAAATCTATGTAAGTAATACATTCAAATTCCGAAAATGCAGCAGTTAACAGTTATGTGCATTAATTTGTTTATAACAATTAACAAAATGCAGGATATTTATTTATAAGTTACATTTTTATTCAACAAAAGTAAAGTTACTTGGCAAGGTCTTGAGAATCGAAAAAAGAAAGGCAGCCTTTTTGCAGAAATATCAATGAGTGGGGCTAAGTAAATATTGCAAATATAACCAATTGCAAATTTTAAGTTAAATAACAAATTATTAAATAACAAATTCAAAAAACGTTCACCTCTACGTTAAAGTACGATCCTTCATGAATATTTAAAAAAAAGCTCTGATCCGTTGAGATTTGAGGAGTCGGCTGATTTTTGTCTCAAAAAAGTGTTTTTTTCCCCACTGTGTGGCGCTGGCTATGATTTCGTTTAAAATAAGAGGTCCCCTCAAAAAAACAGTTGTATTCTATAGATTCCAACGTGCAGATTTCGGATACGATATTGATTTTTCCGAAAAAAGGTTGCATTTTTTTATAGACAAATTTTTATAAACAATTTCTTTAAATAAATAAAAACAAATTGTTACATTTTTCGGGCAAATTAAATAAAATCTCATAAAAAAGGCATCGTGCCATTTTTTCTCACGAACAATGGTTTCCAAGTTATGAATTTTTGAAAAAATTGAAAAATCTCGAAAATTCCAGAAGTGCGAAAACGATGTGGCTCCGAAAGTATAGTTTTCAAAAAACAATGTTAAAATCTACAGGAACGATGAAAGAATTTTTTCAGGTATTTGAGGTTTTTCTACTAGTAAAAGCACACTAGAAAAAAATTTAATAAGCCTAGGAAATCGTAAATGTAAACACAGTTTACATTTTAAAAAGTTTACAGTTTACAATTTTTAAAAACACTTAATTTTATGTTTCTTTACATTGCCTTCTTTCAGCTGACTTTAAAAGATATTTATAAAATCGGAGAGCTTTTTACCGATAAAAATAACTAGAAAAAAAATTGATAAGTCTATGTAATCAAAAACAAAGATATAGCCTGTTTTCCAAAAACTCATTTTTGTAATTTTTCAAATGATCTTTTTCTAAATGGCATTAAAAAATTTTTTCAACTTCCGAGGGCTTTTCAATAGTAAAACTACACTAGAAAAAAACTTGGCAAGTCTAGAGAATCGAAGAAAGAAAGGCAGCAAGTTTTAAAAGTAATTATTTTCATTTTTCTTTGAATTATTTTTTTAAATTTGGCTTTTATAATATTTTTAAACACCGTGTGTTTTCCATTATTAAAAATACATCAGAAAAAAATTTTTTCATTGGAAAAATTTAAGATAAGTAATTGGAATATTTTAGTAACTATTTATATTAAAATTTCAAATAAGTAACTACTTATTTTAATTTTACTTCATTTTTTTTTTTAAACAAATCTCGCTATCCTCTTTTCCAGTGTATTTTTATTAACGGAAAACACTCAGGTGTTTAAAAATATTATCAAAGCCAAATAAAATAAAATAATTTTAAAAACACAAAAATAATTACTTCTAAAACTTGCTGTCATCCTTTCCTCAATTCTCTAGACTTGCCAATTTTTTCACATTCTCATCACTATGAGAGTATATTTTTCTAATGTGTTTTTACTATTAAAAAGTCCTGAAAAGTTAAATAGATTTTTTAATGCTATTTGAAAAAAGATAATTTTAGAAAATATGAAAATTACTTTTTGGAAAACAGGTTACATTTTTTTTTTTTGATTAAATAGACTTATCAATTTTTTTCCTAGTGTATTTTTATCATTAAAAAGCCTTCAGACGTTTTAAATATCTTTCAAAGTCAGTTGAAAAAAGGTAATTTAAAAAAACACAAAACTCAGTTTTTTTGATTAGCTGTGTTTAGATTTATGATTTCCCTGTCTCATAGAGTTTGTTTCTAGTGTACTTTTACTAGCAGAAGAGCGTCGACTACCTGAAAAAATTCTTTCATCGTTCATATAGATTTTAAAATTTTTTTTTGAAAATAGGAGGCTATTAAATGTAAATTATTACCTAGAGAAAATTAATTAAAAGGCTGCAAAAATTTAGGATACGGCTAATACTTCCAAAAACGTAAAAAAATTGGCATATACGAAAATATCAAACCTATGAAAATAAAAATTTCTTCAAACACATCTTGCCAACACGCAATTAGAAGGCGTTCATCGATCGACACAAAATTAATTATACTTTTTCAGGGTCCTAATACAATATTTTTTCACATGGTTCTAATATCGATTTCCAAAATTTTGTTTTTTCGACCCACCCTAATCAATATATACTGCAGCAATAACAAATCTGTTTATAACTTCCAGTAAGTTGATCCTTTTTGTAATGGCATGACGATAATTATATTGTTAATTAATTATTGATAATCAAGCATAAAGAACTACTTATTTCTAGAAGATTGATATAATACTACTAACCTTGGCTGTTGTATATATTTTTATACAATACGAACAGAAATATCTATTTTTTCTTATTTTTACTACAAAAAGAGGTTTTACTTATTATAAATTAATGATTTTAATGAAGAAAATTTTGACGACAATTAAGCTAGGTCAAGTTAAACGTTGATATAAAATAAAAACCCCGTGAAAAAAGTAATTTTCGTCATTTTGTTATTGTAAAAATTGTTATTAACAAACAATTTAATGTTTTTAGTACGAATTCGTGTAAACTATACGAAGATGGATAAAAAATGTGTGATGGTGATTATTCGTCCGAACTATACTTTCGGAGCCATATCGTTTTCACACTTCTGGAATTCTCGGGATTTTTCAATTTTTTCAAAAATTAATAACTCGAAAACCATTGTTCGTGAGAAAAAATGGCACGATACCTTTTTTATGTGATTTTATTTAATTTTCCCGAAAATATATAACAATTTATTTTTATTTATTTATTTATTTCAATATAAATGGGAAAGCCCTTTATACAGTGATCTATTTATTTTATACAGTGTCTTAAATCTTAAAACTAAAACTAAAACTAAAACTAATGGACACAACTTAGGCAAGGTTGTTAATAGTTCTATAGAGCTCAGTTCTGAAGTTATTTGAAGAAATTGTTTATAAAAAAATTGTTTACGAAAAAATGCAACCTTTTTTCGGAAAAATCAATATCGTTTTCGAAATCAGCACGTCAAAATCTATAGAATACGACTGAATTTTTAGCACCAGGACTATATTTGGGTCAAAATCTTGTGAAGTTAATTTTTTTGCAGATATAATTTTTACCTTAAATCGAAGTAAACTTTATCCTTTGTTTTCTCTGTGTAGCAGTACTTTTTAAAGTGGAGTTTATTTTGATGAAAATAGAAAAGTTTTTAGTACTAAGTTTCATATCATCTAAGAAATTGTGTTATAATTTAAAAAACATTAACAGTTTCATAATTGTTCTTGCTGTGTTTTTTGTAATGAATATTTGTTTCGTAAAAAAGGGTCTTAATTAGAGACCCGCTGGAATTCCTAAAAAATGCTTACTTCAGGATCGCAATTGAAGGGTGGCAGTACAGAACTAGAAAACCAACAAAATATGAATTTTTCAGGAGAGCGAAAAAATATTCCAATATTTTTTAAGTTGATTAATAATCCCCGAAACAATACAAATTTTTTATTATTCGTAAGCTCAATTTAAAAGTAATTTTCCATTGTGTTTTGATAACTTATTCAAACAATTTGACAAATTTTCTGCTTTAATTAAACAAAAAAGCTAAACTTGAAATCAAATCTATTGAAATGAAAAATTTTGTATAATTTATCAAAAAATTTTCAAATTTTCTAGAAATACACTGTTTAAATAAATCGAAAAATACAAAAGTTCCATTACCGAGGATTATGATTTCTCTTTATGCTGCAATTGTTGAAAAACGAGCATTTTGAGTGTTTTCATAATTATTTTGCTCTGTATTTCGTATTTGAGATTTAAATTTGGGACAATTTTTGTAAAAAGGGGACCTTGTTTGCCAAAACCAGGAAATTAAATACAAAACAGAAAAATATGATGGAAATTGATGACAAAAAGATACTACTCTCGATTATCGATCAAGTATGTCAGGGTACTTTGAGAATACTGGCTATTAAGTATTATTTACATTCAACTTTATGGTTGACTTAGATGTAAACGAGTGAAGAGTAGTTTTACGATTGCCGGAAATAAACTATCGCAACGTTTACGCTTAAGATTACATTGAACGCAAATAAGGCCGAGTAGATGAGGACATAAACCTGGATTTTCAGTTTTATCGAAGCTAACTTCTATTTTACGTCGTTTTACAATGTGAATGATTTGAACTTTCCTGGTGTAATCCGTTAATCCATTAACCCTTTTAAAAAATCAACATTTCGACCATTATTCATTTTGGATTAGAAGTATAAAATATATTTACTTTCTATTCCAAATAGTAAACAATATTTTTCATGTGTGTTGGGTGTTGCTGCGAAAAATATTATTTTTCACAGTAAAAGTCAGAATTCTCCTGATTAACAGCTTTTAAAATAAATCAGATTGTCTTAGAGCTTTTTATCTGTTATATGAATCACATTCTGAAAACTGTGTTAAATCATAAGAAGTTAAGTTAAAATCTAGCACACACAAGAATTAGTGATTTTACAAGAAAACATGACTAGTTCTAAGATGAGTCAGAATAATATTAGTAATATTCTTATAAATAAAATCTTTTAACTGCCTTAAAAAAATTGAAATGATATGAAGGTTGAAATAAAAATTAAATTATGAAAGATGATTTTGTGATTTCGGTTTTTGAAGTCCAAACAAGTCAATTAAGAAGATTGATTCTATTTAATTAATCAATAAGTATCTAATAATCAACATCATAATTTTGAAAATTAAGCGAAAATTTGTTAAACGGCATTCAAATAAATATTTTACAAATTAACCGCGGCCCTGAGTTTTATTGCAGAGGTAAAAAGTATCTGAAGTCTCAACTGGCACGAAAGATGAGGAAGAGGACGAAAGAACAGAATAACGCCAAACTGTCTCGCATTCCGTCGCGTGTTTGATAAAAGAGATTCTTCTTATCAGTTGTAAAAAAAATTTTCTATAGAAAAATATTTTACTCATTCTCTTGATCACAGATCATTAATCAATTAAAATTTTAAATCATTTAACCTGTACAAATTTAAAAAATGATAGAATGCAAATAAAATTAAAATCACATCACCAGGAGGAAAATTCATATCTCACTTAAAATATAGTGAAGATAAAAGATTAATGATAGAAATATTTTAATGATAAATAATTTATAAATTAATGAATTTAATGAAATTAATGATAAAAATATTAAAAAATGTTAAGAAATTTATAAAGAGAAGATTTTGATTTGAATTTAAATTGTAAAGGAAGAATAAGTTCAAGTACATATTCTAATGTTTGACGTTATTTAAATTGCTTGCCGAGAGAATAGTAATAATTGACGCCCCACATTGTTGAAGTAATGACAGCGCTCGACGAAAGGAATTCGCTGAAATATTCACGGTGTCATGGTCGCCGGCTCGTGCAGAGAGGCGCCAAAGAAATGCCTCACAGCATTTTTTAAATTGCTTTCTTTTCATTAAGAAATATTTATCTATTAAGATTATCATTATGAGAATCCTTATTATTAATGATACAATATTTTTTTCTTAAACCAATTATAAATAATCTAGCACCAGGATAAAAAGGTAAAAAAAACTTATAGGTATTTTATTAGAATATATATTTTTTTTTTGGTAAAAAAAGTTTTATTATTTCAATATTGACAAAGACCAGGTGAAAAAGTCTGGTTTACAAAATCCTAGCTAATTATATTGCCAATTGACCTTTATCAGCGAATTGCGGTATAGATAAGCTCTCCAGAGATTAGAAGAGGTTTATTTCGCGTTTCTTCTGCCTTTGGTGAGATACCATAGGACATATTATTTTATCAATATGACCGTTTTATTTATTTATCAATGACCCGTTAAATTGCATTAGCTGGCTTACTTTAAAATGTACAGTTATAGATAAATTGCCGCAAATTATCACTCACTGTGCTTCAAATCTTTATTTAACAAAAGATATTGCAGCATTGCAGTAATTTTACAATGTTACTATCTTGTAACTATTCTAGATTCTAGAGCAACTTTCATTACAGAACTACACTAAAAAAATATTATCAAAATTCAGGTTAAGTATATGCCCTTATTACTTCTTCTGGTTAAAGTAACCAGAACAAATATCAAGGTCATATTTAACCAGAATACTGGTTAGTTTAACCACTCATTGTTTTGAGTGTAAAAGCTGATCACAAAAGTAAAGAGTAAAAATATAATTATTTCCATTTATATTTATAATTATCCTCATTGAAAAAATATAATTCACAATTATTGCAAACATATAAAAAGCTTATGCAACTTTATTATAAAACCGGTAGACCAGGGACCTTTACGAAATTAAGGGACATTTTTTCCATTTTTCCATTAATTTGAATAAATTGTGAATAATTACATTACAAACGGAATGTATTACTGAATACTCTAGAGCCTGAAAAAAGGTGCTTTTTGAAAAAATTTTTTTTAAATAAAAAAACAACATAGACAATCAACCTTCCAGGGATATCTTCATCAACTTTTGAACAAAGTTAAAAAAAAAATGACACCAAAATATTCAAAAATGGCGGAGTAAACCATGGTGCACTGGAATGTCTCGCCGCCGCAGTAGTAGGACGGCCTACACGATAGAGTTCGGAATTCGTAACGGAAACAGAAATAATTGTCATTTTCTTAATTTGGATACTTTTTTACTCTATATGAATCAAAAAAACCTAATAAAAGCCGAACATTAATGAAAATTTCCACTGTTCCAACTAAAACTACGATTTTTGATGAAAATTTTTTAAATATTTGTGCTTATAAAAATATTAAAAATGGATAAAGTCATTTATATTTGTTGTTCATATAGAGTTGTTTTTAATACTTTACAAAATGAAACTTGAATTAGGGCAATAGGTTGAATAGTTTTTAGGAAATCGTGTGCGCCGTTTGCGAAAATATGGTTTTGAGAAAACACGCTTGAAAGTTTCGATTAAGGGGGTCAGTCCCTCAAAACCGAAAAAAGTCGATTTTTTTCCGTTTAATTGATTTAAAAACTATCTGAAAACGTCTGTAAAAAATTTCAGCTTCCAATTCGAAGTATTTCGGAAGATATTGCCGGCAGTGCACGGGCGTGCCGACGTGACGTTCGATGAGACACGCTGCTCGCGTCGCCACAGTAGGAGAAAAATTGACAAAATTCGCTAGCCGCCACAAATCTTTACCGATCCGAATGAAATTTTGCTTGAATACTTAATACCTTAAACTATATACTTGTGGATAATAGGGATTCCTCAGGAAGGTTGTCGGATATGATCTCAATAGTCAGAAATGCAGATAAAATTTTTTGGAGACTTTGATACTTTGAAAATTGTAATTTTTGACATTTATCTGGAAGTTCTTTTTGAAACCACCTCTAGGTCTAATTTGAAAACTTGTGAATAATAGGGATGATAGATACGTGATTTTACTTTTGCAAGGTTTATTTTATTTAAAAAATACAATGAAAAATGATTTTATAATTAGTGGTATTTTCTACTTTTTTATTTTTTTGAGGTCTTCTCAACCCCTAAATAGGGGTAATTTTTTGAAATTTTCAAAAAACGAAAAGTGATGGTCACTTTTGTTTTTAATGACGAGTAATTTGATACCTGTAACATATTTTTATATTTTTTCCCCAGGTCGCTAGATAGGTCCAAAAAGTAGGCTAACTTTGCGGTCACTCTTTCGGCTCATTTTGTTGATTAGAGGCTGAGTAAAAAATTTATTTAGTGAAAAACACGTTTTTAAGGTTATGTCGCAATTGCGACGATGGAAGGTAGTGTTATACGGCTTAAAATTTTTCTCTTTTGATAATCTTTCGAATGATATAAAACTCTTTGGCCAAACGCGTTGAGACAATTTTACTATTGTACCCTTGCTTATAGCCTTTGGAAAATTCATATAGTTTGAAAATTTCAAAATCAAAATTCTCGGTGAAGAAAGAAGGTATTCTAGCAAACTCAACGGCATTTGGAAGAGAGCGTGTTTTTCTCACTTTTAGGTTAGGATATTTTAAAAACCTGAAGTGATAGAGCAATTCTGATTTCGGATTCGAAGTCAGCAACCCAAAATCTACGAGAAATGACTAGTCTCATCCAATGTGCAATTGTCAAGTCGGGCTTGAGGCGGCACGTATTGCAATTTTTTTTTCAAGAGACTCTTTCGTTACAGTTTTCTCTGCTGCTAATAAACATTTCTCTGAAATATTCCTAAGTGTCTCGATATTACGTATTTTCAGATGAGAGGACAAATTGAAGGGATTAAAACATTTATTCATTCGGATATTTGACCCTTTCAACAATTTCGATGATTTTGACATTTTTTCAGCTTATCTAGTTTTGCTTTATTGAAATGCAACTTCTGAAAACAGTTCTGCGTGCGTTAGCAATGTTTTTGAACAACTAAACGCGAAAGTGTCTCGAGGAAAGCTAGTTGCAGTCACTTTTTTTTAAAATGCGTTTTTTCAATTGAGACATAGCGCATACTGCAGTATTCTTTTCAATTTTCTTCATTAAAGAGGCAAATATGTAAAAATTGTTTAAACAATTAATTTTCTAATACATTTAGTTAATTAACTAAATAAAAATTATGTAAATACTCATCTGAAAAGCTAACACAACAAGATGAGAAATAAAACAAAACCTGAATCGATTCGATTAGTTAAACCGAAGATAATGAATTTAAAGTACGAGAGAATTAAGCATTTTAACGAATTTTATCGAAAGTTTGAATTGACATATTTCTCCAAAAAAAATTTTTCTAAAAAAATCCTTATACACGTGTCAGCTTATTTCTTAAATAGAAGCCGTAAAAAAATTTTCAGGTGATTCTAAATCCTAAAGACAAAATAGGTGTACGATTTATAAAATAATGTCCCATATGTGTAACTTTGAACATGGTCTGAATAATTTCGATTTTCAGGTGGTATCACTTCAAAAATAATGCCTCATTTTTAGAGTTGCAATTATCTGGTTGAAATTGTCGAGTAAAACTGTGCGGGTAAAAATCGTCTCGACGAAGTTGCGAACAGAAAGTAATACTTGCGGAAGGCCTCGGTGAACGATTTATCGGCGAGACAAGCTTGCACCGGTACCAGCACAACTACGGGGATTACCATAAGTTCTTACACACACCCTTCTGAACGTGGTTCTCTCGTTTCTGCGCCCACGCGTCCATCGTTTCGCGCGCATTGGAAATGGACCTCCGTGCGCGAAATTGTAATGTCTACGTATGGGACGCTGGAAATGGCCCTCGCTCTCTGGTAGTCCCGATAAAGCTTCCCTTTTATCTCGAGTCCGCTCGTAAAAACTACCTTTCGCCGGACGTAAAATTCATCGAGACTTGCCCATCGACTTAACCGCAAACACTCATCGCTGATCAATATGCGCTCATTGGAAATTCATTTTTCTATAAGAAATATTCTCTGAGCGATTTCATCAGATTTGCGTATGAATTTGAATTCAATGTCAACTTCTTTTAGTAGCTCGATCCAATGAAAATTTACGCATATGAAAAATATGCATGTCGCTGTATCTTCAACTTTTATGTGATTCGTAGAAAGACCGCATATTTTATTAAATTATTGATATACATTAAAATAGTATTTTAAGATGTACCGTAACATGGGGCTATTCGCACATGGTGGGGCTAATAGGTACAACTCACTTTAAGTATGTTTTTTAATATGATAATTTGAATAAAAATAATAATCTCCTAGCATATAAGATTCAGAAGGATTTCTATTTTACTGAACGTGAGGGTGGAATTTTATACGACCTCTACACAAGCATTGAAAAATGTTTAAATATGTGAGTACATTTTAAAAAATTGCCACTGAAAAAAATGATTTAGCTGTCCCAGTTAGACGTTTAGCTGGATTTCGTCTTCTAAGAAAATATAGCTATGTTACCTAAATTTCTAGCTGTGTTGTTTAAATATCTAGCTGTTTTAGCTAAATGTTGCCATCTAGAAATTATCTAGCTAATTTACCTAGATAATTTCTAGATGACAAAATTTAGCTAAAACAGCTAGATATTTAGGTAACTCAGCTAGAAATTTAGGTAACTCAGCTAGAAATTTGGGTAACACAGCTATATTTTCTTAAAAGACGAAATCCAGTTAAACGTCTAGCTGGGACAGCTAAACCATTTTTTTCAGTGATGGTTAGACCTCCAAACTTTGTATCAGTTCAATAGTTTAAAAGTAATAAAAAATTCTCGGTTGCTCGTGTTTTTCTTCCAAATTTAAGTGGTAAAAAGAATTTGTTTTATAAATGCAAATATGTGCTTTCAATAATTAGTTCAAAGGTGATATATGAAAATTCGAAGCGGCGGTACAATTCGGCTGGTTCAGCAAGTTATGCTATGTGCTAATTTTTCAATTTTGTGCAATCGAGTATTTGTTTCTTTTTTAATTATTTCTTTTTTTTTAAAGCTAAGTTGAAATAATATTTGACAATAATTCATAGTTTTCGAAATATAACTGTATAAAATATAAGGATACGTGCCAGAAATCTAACCTCATTTTTCAGTTTCTATTATTTTCGATTTTGCAGCTTAATCGATGACAGAGTCAAGTTTCTGTGCTGCTTTTTGAATATTTTAACATTAATTACAAGAGAAAATGTTATCTCTAAGAAGCTATCTGTAATTATTATTATTTTAATATAGAGCTAATTTTTTTGCTTCTAGGAGAAAATTTGTCGAGGGGATATTTCGTCCGAAATTCATACTCGGAAATTTCTGGAACTGGAAATCTCTGGAACTGGAAATCTCAGCCTATCTCTCTCGTTTTTCAATTGTTTTTCTATTTCTGCCTCCCTTCCACTCATTGGCAATCGATGGAAATCACAGAAATTCACAGTAGTCGATTGCCCAGTGAGCCCCTCGAAATTTGTATCAGTTAAATTATAGATTAGTAAAATTGGTAAAATTTGTATCAGTTAAATTATAGATTAGTAAAATTGGTAAAATTTGTATCAGTTAAATTATAGATTAGTAAAATTGGTAAAATTTGTATCAGTTAAATTATGGATTAGTAAAATTGGTGAAATTTGTATCAGTTAAATTACAGATTAGTAAAATTGGTAAAATTTATATCAGTTAAATTATAGATTAGTAAAATTGGTAAAATTTGTATCAGTTGAATTATAGATTAGTAAAATTGGTAAAATTTGTATCAGTTAAATTATAGATTACTAAAATTGGTAAAATTGATATCAGTTTAATTATAAATTAGTAAAATCGGTAAAATTTGTATCAGTTAAATTATAGATTAGTAAAATTGGTAAAATTTGTATCAGTTAAATTATAGATTAGTAAAATTGGTAAAATTTGTATCAGTTAAATTATAGATTACTAAAATTGGTAAAATTGATATCAGTTAAATTATAAATTAGTAAAATCGGTAAAATTTATATCAGTTAAGTTATAGATCAGTTAAATTGGTCAATTGGGAATGGCCAGTAAATTAAATGGTTAGATACGACCTTAGAATCTTAGATGGATGTTAAACAAATTATAGATCCTTCTAAAAATATATTTCGTTAATATTAATGTTGATGTTTAATTGTTTTATTTTTTCTGTTTCATGAATCTCAAACTAATCTGAATTTCTTAATTAAACTTTTTTTGCATACATTATCACCAGAAAGTATTTTCAAATAGTTAAATAATAATTCTAAATAGTATTTCAGTATTAAAAAATTGTTTTATTCATTTAAAACATATCAAAACAACAGTTTTACCTATTTAGAAGAGCGGCGCGCCGATCTTCTAAATAGGTACAACTATTGTTTTGTACCGCCGCGGCAAAAAGGTACAACTTTTCATAAATGATAATTAGTAAGTAGAAAATGATTCAAAAATCTAGAAATGATTGATTTTTTTCAGAATTGAGTCCTCTGTCTGTAAAAATGAAAAAGATGAAAAAAATCTTTCTTTTGCGAAAAGTTAAAAAAACCTCAAAAAATACGTAAAAGTTGTACATAATAGCCCCACTCTACAGTATTATATATGTGCATTAAATCAAAAGTAGTAATAAATACATTATTCTAATGAAGTATTACTGAATTCGAATAAAAATTTTCAATTTAAAACTTAATATCCTTTAATTAATCATGAGAAATCTGACATGGCGCTTCTGAAGATTCATTCTCGTGCAATGAACCATCTAAACAATCAGTGTGAAAAACAGACATATGCGTTTAATTTTTTCACGTTCTTCCTTGGCTTAACTCAAGCGAACAAGAAATCATTATCATGAATAATCGACTTCACGTCAATACGATTAATGCTTTTCATTGATCATATAAACTACGCGGTTCAAAGGCGGTAGGATTGCTTTATTGCTATTATTATCGTTGTAAAACATGTATCCGACTTCCGATCAAGGTTCGAGTATCGAAGTCATCAATCAAAAGAAACACTAACTTCTAAAGAAACTTGCTAGATTTTCTTGCGTGCACATTCTTCCATAAATTAATACAAATTTTCAATAACTAATTGCAAATTAAAAAAGATTAAATATTGTTTAACAAGTATTATTTTTTTCATAACATTTTTTGCATTTAATATTTAATGTATTATTTCCTACACAAGTATATATTTTCTGAATAGATGACTTCAAATGAAGACATGAGAATGACAACTCAGTAAAGACCATTTGAAGTTGGCCCCTAAATTAGGTTATTTTAACTATTACTTGGGGGGCCAACTTCGAATGGTCTTTAACGAGTTATCATTCTTGTGTCTTCAAATTATGAAAGTGAGTGGAGAGTCCGATTTGGACCGATTTAACGGTGGGTGGTTCCATCTATGGTCGACGAAAGGAAATTTGCCTTACCCACCGATATTAAGGGGCATTGAAAGAACCTTCTAAAGGTAAAAATAAGGCTTATCTTTTGTTGTTAATTATTACACTCTCTTGATAATATTATTTAATTGTTGGTAAATATTTATTTGATTGTTGGTAAATGTAGGGATTTTGACTCTCATGTTTATTACCATGAAATTTAATGCGAATTTATATTTCCCTTAATAAAAGAAGTAACTTGCAATTCTTAATATTTAACCTTGACGGAAAATTATTCATAATAAAGAAGATTAATACTTATTTCCATATATTCACAAACTAGCTTATTTAATTTCCTTCCGAGTAAAACACAATTTGCAAACAGAAAAATACCTCTTTCTGTAAAAAAAAATTAAAAAATAAACTATTGATTTCCCTATCATGAAAATAAAGGATAATTTTAAATAATGTTTTTATTATTTTTTTAGGCGATTTTAGAATATCAAATGCATTAAAAAATTCTTGATAATTTATTTTAATTAATTTCTATTTGTTTATTTTGTTATTGGTACAACTTTCATTATTACTTTTTGGTATAAAATTTCGAATTTCGAATTTTTTGGTATGAAGTATTATTGAATTATTTTATGGTCTATTTTTTATGGAATTAAATGAATTCCATAAAAAATTAATTAATTATTAATTTTTATGGAATTATTTTTTGGTATAAAATTTCGAATTTCTGTTTCATTTCACTTATTGGAATGTGAGCAGCATCCATGGACCATGAAAATTTAAGATGGCGAACAAAAGTAGAACAGTGCATGGTGAATCGACCATGGTGTTGAAGGTTCCTTGCCCTGAAACAACGCAAAATAATTACTCAAATAAAATACTGATTCTAGAGTCTAGAATATTTATATTTTGACCAGAAATATTTAAACAGTTTTGTTTACAAAGTCCCCAATCTTATAATAAGTCTTTGTCCTAATTTCATGAAATTTACAAGAATTGTTCATCCCTGAGAAAATAATTTTCTTGATTCAAGCAAAAAGATTTTCTTGAATGCAATTTGTTTGATTTAAATAAATTTTTTATTTAAATTTAGCAAAATTTGTTTAAATTTAAATCAAACGTTTGTTTAAATCAAATATATAATATCTTTAATATATATGGTCAAACAAATAGTTTGTTTATTTTAAACAAAAGGCTTTTTGTGTCGTAAGAAGTTTTCGGTAAAAGGTTTTTTGTTTTGTAAACAAAAGACTTTTTTGTGCCGTTAGAAGTTTTCAGTAAAAGGTTTTTTGTTTTGTAAACAAAAGGTTTTTTTGTGTCGTGAGAAGTTTTCGGTAAAAGGTTTTTTGTTTTGTAAACAAAAGGCTTTTTTGTGTCGTAAGAAGTTTTCGGTAAAAGGTTTTTTGTTTTGTAAACAAAAGGTTTTTTTGTGTCGTAAGAAATTTTCGGTAAAAGGTTTTTTGTTTTGTAAACAAAAGGATTTTTTGACTTAAATAAATCTTGTTTGATTTAAACAGAATTTGTGACAAAAAACTAAATAAATTTCGTAATTTTATTTTTTATTTTTCTCTTTCTTAGTATAATTTACAAACATTCTTATTTCAACGCTCGTATAAATCTAAAAATATAGGTACTTATAAAGGCGTACAATTACGTCCTAAAAATAACAGGAAAGCTACAATCAATCGCACTTTTGAAATGTTTCATGCGCGGCTTTCGTTGTACAGAATAAATTGTACATTTTTATGCATCACTATACATGTATATCTATCTATAAATCGCAACTTTATTACATCTCTCAAACGCCTATGTATAATAAATTGTAAACTCACTCACACTTTGTCTCTCATCGACTCTCACAAATCACACGATATAACATGTTTATCTAAATTTTTTCGTACATTATGGGCGGAGTTGCTCGAATTCGCGTCTCTTAAATTGCAATTTTTTTCATTAAAAATAGTCGAGATGGAAGACCTTATTTTAGCAAAGGCAAATTTATCACAAATAGTGTACCTTAGTCGTGAAATTTTTTAAAGAAACTTTTGACCTGAAAAAGAAATTTTTAACCTGAAACAAAATTTTCGTTTTCAAGTGTAAAAATGTATATTAATATTAAAAAATGTATATTAATAGTAAATTGTAAATATATATAGAAAATTTCACAAGTTGGTAATGTTATGTATTCCTGTAAATATGATTTTGAATTATATTTTGTTCCAAGTCAAAACTTTGAAAAATTATTAATATAGAAATTCGAAAAAGTTTTTTTTATCCTAGATATTAAATGGTCTTTCTAAAAAATAATATTTCTAAATGGCGCAATCGTTTTTGTGGTCGCTGAATATGCATTTCGGAATACAAAGGGTCACCTAATGGTCATCCTTTGGAAGAAAGGAACTGCCAAACTCTGAGGAGGGTCGAAATATTTTTATAGCTCGAAGTTCGGAGAGCAGGTAGTATACTCCGTTAAAAGTTGTTTGGGACTTGCTTGCTGTATTGCACCTGCCACCGAAACGGTGGCACAGGTTGGTCACGTGACCAAGAAATTTGCATTCCCCTTTACTTAAAATTCGCACCGACAAGGACAAAGAACCAGGCTTTTTAGTCCAGTATCTAGATTTTTTCTCTTTTTTCTAATCTTCCTTTCTTCCTTCCAAACTTAACATTTACGAAATCGAACAGTTCTCCTAAATACGTTAGTGACGTACTGTTAAAAATTTCTACTTTCCATTGTCAAATATTTTTTTACATCCTTTCGGAAAAGTCCTTCAAGTAATTAATTACTTGAGAAGTAAAATTTATTTTACTATAATAAAACAGTTTTAAACAGTTTTATTTTCAAGTCTAATTTTAGTTTTTGTAGGTTTAAAATTTGACATGTCAAAGAATTTTTAACAGTACTTCCAAACTCTGACGACTATTTCTACCTGCAGACACCTGCACAAAGGTACGTAAATGTACACATAAAATATGCGTGAAAATCCTATGTAAACTTGAAGGTAGGCGACGTCTGTGTACTTTCGTCCTCGCGGTGTGAAAATGTGAAAATAGTGATAGAGCGAGTCTGGAAATTTGAAACCAAATTCGAAGAAAACTTTTTCTGTTTACAATATGACTTCATCTATATACGTACAACGTTTCACACTTTTGTATGTACTTTTGACATTACTTTTTTTTACTGAAAATGAAACTTAAAATAACTTTTTATGTGCTGAAAACAATATGTATTTATGCTGAAAACAATATGTATTTATGCTGAAAACAAAACAATTGTTTTGAACTTTCAGTAACTTCAAATTTCTTAGACTTTAAGAAAAATGGCAGCTTTCCAGTTGAAATTTCTTATTTCCAAAATCATTTCTCGAAAGACCAAAAATTTTTTTTTTCCAATGATAGAATTTTTCTGATAGAAAACTTTGACGATTACGTCACTATATAAATTTTTTTCATTTCAATGTCTTTTTACAAATTCTTCTTATTCACATTGAATCACTTTTTAGTGCCTAAATATTTTTTCACATTTTTTTTTTAAACTAAAAAGCTACCACAGAGCACCGGTAAATGTGCAACACGTAACATACAAATGAAAAGTATTAGCATAAGCCTCAGACCTTCGCTTACGTGATATCACATCAGGTTCTTGTTCTCACCTACGTCTCTATCAGATTGATATCAACGACGGATTCTAAACAGTAGTACAATTATGCTATTTACAAAAATTATTTGAAAATCTAAATTCGTAATGATTGCAGAGGTGGGCAGGCGACTTAAGGTACGTATTTTAATCAGAAGCAATCTTAAGTACGTATTTTTTACATTTTAATTAAGTATTCTATAGTTTTTTATATACACACCTCAAACATCATTAAAAACTATAGAAAAAAATATGCTGCAATATTCGTTTCTCATGCTGAAAATTTACAATCAGTCGAAAAGCCTTTTTTATTTCTGTTTATTTTGTTCATGATTTTCATTATGATATTTTTATATATATAATTGATACCACAATTATTTATATCTTTCCGAATATGTTAAAATTTCTATTATAAAAATACAATTTCTAATCATTAATTCTTTTTGGGACTCGAATATTCCCCACTTCTAAATTTTTTTAAAAATACATTCTTCACCGGTGTATTTTGTAGCTAAATACATTTTTACAGAAATTTTGCCCACCTCTTTTAAGTACAATGGTTCTCGTGACCGTATATCGTTATAAAAATATTATAATCTATAGAATCTTAAAACGTTGCGTTTTCCGCTAGTTAATATCACTTGAAATTAATTAAAATTGCACCTTTAGCACGGATTGTACATAAAAACGATTTTGTAATTATAAATTCAATCACCTCTCGAGGTTCACGATGTAGAACGCTAAGCGTTTTAAACGCCAACGCGTTTATAATCTATTAACAGTCAACGGAAATAACGCTTCACTATTTTAATGTCTATATTTTCACACCGCATTTTTTTCGTTAATATTAATTTTCCTTGATGATGGAAAATGGAATACTTCTTGTACTGGAATTTCTTAATTTTTGATGAAAGATGTTCAAATCAATCGAGGAGCAAGGGAAACATTAGTATTTGAGTTTGGAGAAAAAATAAAAAATTTGTGCAACAATAGAACTCGTTATAACTGCACAATCAAGGAATATGTACATAGTTTTTCATTATTTGAAGGCCAAATGAATTTTGTCTCGTTCAACAATAGAACTCGTCATAACTGGCCAATCAAGGAATATGTAGTTTTTTATTATCTGAAGGCCAAATGAATTTTGTCTCTGCTATATAAGTTGTTATAACGGTTTGTTCAATATTTTCAGCAAGGTTTGATTTGATTATTTTAAAGGTTTGATTTGATTATTTTAAAGGTTTGATTTCATTATTTTAAAGGTTTGATTTAATTATTTTAAAGGTTTGATTTGATTATTTTAAAGGTTTGATTTCATTATTTTAAAGACAATTTTCTAAAGTCAGAGATATTTGATCTTGAGTTTAGATCTTCAGATAACTACAAATTGAACTTAAGTGTTTAACAATGTCTTTTGTTTTTACTTGGTTTTTGAACGGTTAAAAAAGAGTGAAGTTTAAGATAGAAAGAAAATTAATTTATGGGATTATAAAATGAGCTACCAGGTTTTTTTTACCTGTTCCTCGATAAAGATCAGACATCATCTTCAGATCAGAACATCAACTCTGATATCAAATTTGTTTATCTTCAACTCTGATATCAAATTTGTTTATCTTCAACTCTGATATCAAATTTGTTTATCTTCAACTCTGATATCAAATTTG
>JBAGKK010329285.1:29922-40429 GCA_037177015.1 Euceroptres primus
CTTCAAATGGTCTTTACCGAGTTGTCATTCTCATGTCTTGAATTGTGTTCGGTTTTAGTGATATTTACATAATTTTTGAAGGGTTCTGGTTGGATGAATAAGCTGATGAATTGTTGGATGAATAAGTTGGCCCCCAAGTAATAGTTAACATGACCTAATTTAGGGGCCAACTTCAAATGGTCTTTACCGAGTTGTCATTCTCATGTCTTGAATTGTGTTCGGTTTTAGTGATATTTACATAATTTTTTAAGGGTTCTGGTTGGATGAATAAGCAATTTTCATCAATACTGCACCATCTTATTATTTATTATTATCTTATTATCTTATTATTTCCGCAAAATACCAATCTTAGAAGGTACAGCTTTAATTTCGCTTTAATTCAAGGATTGGAGAAACTGGTTCGCATTTTCTGAATTGTTTCCACGCCTAGAGATGATGAGTCATCGACCATCATGATGGTAAATCATGATGGTCAAGCTTTAGAAGAAAATTTTCAAGCTTGGAAAACAATTGGAATGTCAGTTTGTTGTGAGGAAGATTGTTGGATCTCCCAGGGTTGTGGGATAATGTGGGTCATCGGTTAGAGAGAAAATAGGTAAAGTTTAGAGTATTTTTTATAACTTTTGCTATCGACTAAACCGCAAGTTGACCTTGTAGCACAGATAAGGAGTTGAACGTACGCGAAAAGAGGTTCTCTCTTTGAAATTCTTGACAACGTCCACCTGGTGGCTCTGAATTTCTTTTGTGTTCCTGCACCTACCTACATTTCTTTTTCCCCTTGCTTCTGCTCATGACTCTTCTTTTTCTACTTACGCCAGGCAGGTATACCTACCAGCCCAGTGAGGATGGCACGCGAACTTACAACCACCGTGAGGATCAACGCATTCCTTTGGGCTTGGGATTCGCCGACTTTGCCTCGCTTATTCCCTCCCTGTTCCTCATTTTTTTCTCTCTCTCTCTTTTTGCCTCTCTCACTCGCTGCCTAACTCGCGCGCATACAAACGATGCACGGTAAGTCGTAAGAAATAATCACACGATAACTTGTAATCCTGAAGACAACGATAACACCCAGGTAAATCGTTGTTAAATATCATGGAACGCATAAGCATTGTCGTCTATCTACCGCTTCAGAACCGGAATAGACGTGCGTTTATGAGCGAATGGCGGTGTTAAACATCAACCAAGTAGATGGTGACTTGAAGTTTACAAAACGAGACTGGTCGGGTAATTCACAAACGAGTAATACAGTGTCTGAACTTTGTACAAGTGTACAATTTATGCAAAAGTTTCACAATTTCTTGGTTTGGATTAATAATATCGTATTGGCTTTATGACACACATAAATTTTGCAACAATTTTTATTCAATAATAACACGAAAGATATGTGTATGGATTCAGTAGGGAAATATGATAGTTTGTAACAGTTTCAGATAATGTTACATATTTCATCCTGTGGATAATTGAATATGGGCGATTTCCAAATAGATTTAACTTTTGGTTTCTGAAGTTGGAACAAATCAAAGTTCTAGATTATTATTATTATTATTATTATTATTATTATTCAGGGTGGCCGCTGGACCGGGAAACCGGGAAATGACCGAGAATTTTTTGTGACCTGGAAAAACCGGAAAATGACCGGGAATTTTTAAATTTTTTTAAGAAAATACGGAAAAGTGCAGAAGTCATAAACCAAGAGATTAAAAACTGAGTAACTAAATAAAACTTATTATTATTGTAGAAATGTTAGTACCATAAATGTAAAATATATCTCATTTAACAATAACACTCGGTGATCTCATTTCGTTTACAAAATATAAATACTTATGACCGAATCCATTTCAAATCAGGCAGGCAGTGCAACTTCAAGTCACAGAATTGGTCGTCTGTGTCGTCTATGAAATATGTTGTTTTTCAAAGGAAATAAGAAGTCACGTATTTTACCGTTTTGAGAAAAAGTACTTTTTCACGAAGTTATGAGTATTTGAATTTTAAGCTTCTTTAAAAAAAACAGCATTTTTTAAAAAACTTTTATAACTTTAGACTTAATTAGGATATTTGAGTTTTCTTTCCTGATTATGGTTTATTGTCCGCTTTCAAAATCCGCCGGAAAATTTTTAAAAAATATTCAAAATTCGCAAAATGGCGATGGGTTTTCTGAAAAAATTAAAAGTAGATTTTTTCAAAAAACCCTACCTGGTTTTTTGCCCAAATTTTTTTGCTAAATTGGTACTCATGTGATGAAGAAAATAGATAAGTTTAATGCGGGCTACACTCAGAAAAAATTTTGTTTGAATCACACAAAAAAATTTGTTTGATATATTATTGAAAGAAACAAATTTTTTGTTTTAATTAACAAAACATTTATTTCATTTTAATACATAAAAAATATCTACCTTATTAATCGAAACAAATAATTTTTTTGGTACAATTTGATTTAAATAAAGGATTTGCTTAAATTAAATCCATTTGAGTTTATACAAATATTTATTTGATTTAAACAAAAATTATAATCCGCACACGATAGATCCTTAGAAAAAAGCAAACAGCGCAGAAGAATCTTTCTCACAATAAAGACTACAATCATACTGAATATAAAAGCGCCTGAAATATGTTACAGTACCATCGTTACGCATCCCGACAGGTAATCTAAAAAAAATGGTCACACTTAATACTTCTTAACCACAAGATTAAAAATTTTTTAAATTATTTATTTATTTATGATATTAAATCTAGTTTAGGAAACAAAATCTTTTCTTTATTTAAAAGAAAAAATGTTTAAAGCAAACAAGAACTTTATTTAATTTAAACAAAACATTCATTCAATCCAAATAAAAATTTATTCAAATCAAATAAATAAGAACAAATTAAGAATTTGTTTAAATCAAACAAACATTTGTTTGACCCCATATTAACGCTATAGTTTGTTTGATTCAAACAAATTTTTTTTAAATCAAACAAATATTTTTCTGAGTGATAAACTACTTTTGTAAACAGGAGAATATTTTTTAATGAAATCGAATTTTCGAATTCGTCTTACAACTGACGGCACGTATGAGAAAATATTAACAAAAAAGTTTGATGCTTTAAAAAACTTCTACGCAAAAGACCTCTTAATATTTTATGATATCTTGCATCGTTTGTGAGAAAAATTCGAAAATGTGATTTTCTAGAAGCAGAAATTGTCCTGGACTCAAAAATGGTTTAGCCAACATAAAACTCGCTGGATGGTTTCCTGCTGTAAACATAAATTTAAAAAAAATATTTGATAAAATTAAAAAGATGGGTTTTTCGATGAAATCGACATTTTATGTTTGCAGAATTCAATTCAAAAAATAAGATAGATTATATTGAAAAACCCATCTTTTTAATTTTTTTCAAATATTTTAAAAAATTTATGTTTACATAAGGAAACTATCCAGAGACTTTTATATTGGCCAAACCATTTTTGAGTCCAGGATAATTTCTGTTTTTAGAAAATCACATTTTCGAATTTTTCTCACAAACGATGCAAGATATCATAAAAGATTAAGATGTTTTTTGCGTAGAACTTTTTTAAAGCATCAAACTTTTTTTGTTGATATTTTTTCGTATGTGTCGTCAGTTGTAAGAAAAATTCGAAAATCCGATTTCATTTTAAAAAATTCTCCTGATTACAAAAGTAGTCTAGCTCGCATGAAACTTATCTATTTTTTTCATCATATGAGTACCAATTTATCAACAAAATGTGGGAAAAAAACAAGGTGGAGTTTTTGAGAAAATCGTCTTTTAATTTTTTCAGAAAAATAATGATAATGTTGCCATGTTGATGTTTTACAATTGTTTTCAATAATAATTTTAATTTGTTCACCTGATTTTAAAATTCAATTGGTGCATATCTGTTCAATTTTATAATTCTAAAATTTTGCAAATGCTGATAGTTTGTATGCTATGATAATTTTTATGCTATGTATATATAATACATAGATATTTAACTATTAATACTATTAATTTTACGTACAATTTTTGAAGATTTAAATTGTAATCCAAACAATTTTAAGCGTTTTCAGTTGAAAATGACTTAATTTTTAACGATTTAATTGCTTTAATTATTAAATCATAATTCAAAATTTATTAATTAATTTTTAACGTTTTTAATTCAATTATGCCGTTTAATGAAGAACATTAACAATTAATTTAAATACACATTTTAAATATGTATAGAATTTTTAATACGTGACATTATACAATTTTCAATCCAGATAAAACGTACTGAAACATTATTGAAGAATAATTAAAATTAACGATTATTTTTGTCAAATTTTGAGCATAAAATTTGAGTAGAAAATATATATAATTTGATTTATATAATTCTATATATTAGTACATTAATTCAATTCAAATTTTGATATAGTTTTCTTTTTTAAACAGCATCGACTAATTTCTTCAATTTACATTCCATTCCCTATTATTTTATGAAAAAGGTAATACTTATAGTCAACTTGATGTTTAATTCCTGTAAATTAATAATAAGTGAGTGGCAATTGTTGTTGAATAGTCGTAACGAAAAATTACTAATGAGTAAATAAATAATACAAATTCATGGTTGCTTTTTAAGATAATAATTATTTACTTTGCTTTATTTAGAAGGGCGTAATTTAAAAATCTAATAATAATGAAATGTGAATACTGCCGTACTGTGACTGAAGTGAATTAGTAGTATTACACTGTTAGTCAGATTGAAAATTAGTAAAAATGGTTATTAAATCATTTGGTGAACAAATCGACAGAGTTTCATTAGTCAAAAGTGACTATTATAAATTTAGAGAGTAATCATAAATACATATTATTACCACTAATATATGCATTTCATTATTATTAGATCTAAAAATTACGCCCTTTTCAAGCGAAGTGAATAATTATTTTAAAAAGCAACCATTAATTTGTACTATTAGTAATTTTTCAATATAACTATTCAACAATTGAAGGATGTCGCGGCAGAAGCATGAAGGTATTGAAGGTCCATCGGGAAAAATTTTTCAGGAGAGAAAAAAAACCTTCTAAAAAATCGAATTCTTAAAATAAAAAAAAAATGAGAAAGCAAATTTGAGATTTGATGGAGCTCTACAGATCTCAATAAGCAAAATTTTGAACAAGTTAATACTTTTCGAGAAACATAGTCAAAAATCGACTGCGGTCAAAACCGTGTAAGTCCATCGACATTTTTTTTTGTTTTTATTGTTTCTTAGGCTTCATTTCTAATAGCATAAAAACTAAAAGAAGACTTTTCAAGAAAAAATACTTTTAAATTGTTTAAACAAATTGTTAAAAAATGCGAGATACAAGAAAACTAATAGCGCCATTCGATTCTTCAAAAAAAAAATATATATACAAAGTTTATGCTTTTCGCAAAATTTTTATGTGTCCAATTGGTGAAGTAGTATAAATAAACAATTACTGTTTGTTTATGTATCAACACCACTTGGATGGGACAAATAATTGTCCAATGTAAGCTCTTTATGTCATTTTTTCCGCAGAATCGAATGGCGCTATTATTTTTTCTGTATCTCGCATTTGTAAACAATTTGTTTAAACAATTTTAAAGTTAAAATTTGTTCATTAAAATATGAGGTGGAATTTTAGAGAATTTTTAAGCCAATAAAATGTGTTTTGAAATAAATGGCACTTACACGGTTATGCCGCTACACCCTTCAATTGTCCCTCACTTATTTTATATTTACAGGAATTAAACATCAAGTTTATGAAAGGTTGAAGTCTTAGTTATTCTTCCAGTTGAAATACACTATTACGATGGTTTAACTTCTAATTTCGACAGGTTTAATGACTCAAAACAGTTGAGAAAAAATTTTAAGAAACATGAAAAGTTTTCTTTGAATATTCTAAAAATTTTCAACAATATTTTTGATTATTTTTTGAAAAATTTGATGGTGTAAAATGAAATGGTACATTTTATAAAATATTTGCTGGAAGTTATAATTTTTTTAAATATCAAAGGTTTTGAAGATTACAAATTTTTCAGAAATCAGAAACTTTTTGAAAATTTGTTGAAATTTTATTTTCTTAAATTGTTGGAAGTTTTTTCTGAAAATTTGTTGGAGTTTAAATTTTTCGAAAAATGTGTTCATAAATTATATTTAACATTTTAACATAATTACGTATATAAAATGTTTGAGAATGTTTTTTGTAAAAAGAAAACATGTAAGTCATTTGTTCTGTAAAGAAGTTTGAAGATTTTCTTGAAAAAATTAATTTTAAAAATATTTTTTAAAACATATTTGTTCCGAGAAAGGTTTCTTGTGGTAAAAAGTATAACAGAAGGCTTTTCCGTTACTTAAATATGCTCCAGAACGTGTTAAAGGGGTATAGGAATAAAGTGTGACGGAGTTTTTCCGAGATGAGTGTGACGGAGTTGTGATTTTGCATGTTCACAGAGATGTAATTGAACCACAAATTTTTTGTTTTAAAAATCAACTTTAAAATCGATATTTGCTCTATCAATGCTAAAAATTTTGTAAACAAATTTTTTAAAAAAATTATTATTTTATCTTTTTTTGGAATGTTCCTTCAGCTTTCACGCATTACTTTTTATGTTTTCACAAAGGATTTATGAACTTCGCATCAATTTTAAACTAATGTAATTGAAATTTTCCAAATTTTGATTAAAATTACTTACTTCTGACTTGTACAATCGATTATGATAACACCTATCACACAAATTTCATTAAAAACTATAGGTGTGCCGGAGTTCTTCCGAAAGCGAGAGATACACATATAAGCAGAGTTTTGTACGCTTATATCTATAAATTCTACTATTGAAATATTGCATTTAAAACTGCATTTCGTATATAAAAAAGTGTCTAAGGTCAGTAGTGGCAAAAAAATTTTGATGAGTGTTATTACACTTTCAATCTGTGAAACTGTAGGAAGGGACGCCTGACAGAGTGAGTTTTTACTGATTTTATCATAAAAATGATATACCAAACTATAATTTTTTCAATCTTTATCTATGGGAACTTACAAAATAGCCCACCATAAATAATGGAGTCCTTCTAAATAGTTGAAATAGGTCCAGAAACATTGATTAAACTTCCAGGGACATCAAAGTTAAATCTATTTGAAAATCGCCCATATATACCTGATGTAAAAATGGTACATTGAAACGATGATTTCGGTAAACATTTTTTCTGAGAATTATATGTAATTAAATTCTCAGGATCTTCTTTCTGACAATTTTGTCCTTTCACAGCTTCACTTTGTACTGACGAAATGTATCAAACCTTTCTGAAAAAATCTTTGTGCGCTACTGAAAACGTATTCTATTGCCAAATTATGGCGCCGACATTCTTTGTCGTCAAAAAAAATGTGTTTGTATGGAATTTGCTACTTTTCCATTGTTGTATATTTTCCCTCTCGATAATAACCTGAAGGCTCCTTTAGTTTAGGAGTTTAGGACCAGCAATTCACCTGAGAAAGGGACCCAAAAGTTGGAAGCCAACTCTGGGAATTTCGACACAATGGATCGAAAACGACGAATAATCGCGGTACATTCGGCTACCTGTCGTAACGGAACGGGACGAATGAATTTAAGAAAAGGCCTTGGAGTATTTTAGGATATACTGAGTTTGTGCTCGAGGATTCGTATGACGTGAGGGGTCACGGACTCCAGAGTGTCATGGACAGAATTTTAAAATTTTTCAAAATAACTTCGTCTTCCAGTGAAATTTAGTGTCGAAACTGCCGTGATAAGATCGAACATTCCTTCATTTTGAAAGCACAAATATAAATTACTTTTCGTCATTTCGGCATTTTCATTTGACTTTTTCTCGATCTCATGACGTATTTGCCATGTCCAAATGAAAATTTTGGCTCGAGCGATTAAATCCCTCGGCTTCGCCTCGTGATTTAAACTATGCTCTCGCCAAAATTTGCGTTTAAACTTGTCGAATAATGTACTATTTTAATGGCAGATTAGATCAAAGTAGTATTTTCAGAATTCCTTTTCAATTTAGTAATTATTGTAATTATTGTATCAAGGACATATGCAGTTTATCAATCAAGGTTTAACAAAAAATGATTTGCTGACTGAACAACCTCACTATAGGGAATTTTATTTATGAATTAGTTAAAGAAAGGAGAAATTGAAATAGTGAGAATAATGAATGCATGATTTTTGAATGAAGAATCATACTGGGATCAATTTTCGATGGTCGTAAGAAGTTTATTTTCTGTGGTAAGTTTGGATGCTGAGTGAATCGTGTTGCTCAGCGTGCAACTGGCTCTTGAGTCGTTTTGTTCACTGAACTAGTTCCCTTTCCTCTTACGTCTCGGGAAGCCGTTCTCCCGGTCACCAATACTATTACACAAACGACGTCCAGATCACCACCATGAGAGAGTGGAATGGCTTACCTTATCCCATAGGTACAGAACCGGCCGATCCGTGGAGAACGCGGGCTCGCCGCATACCTACACGACACGTAATGAGAACATACCATCATCATCCGGTCTGCTATCTGGTATCAAACGGATACCACCACGGGTATCAACAATTGCACCGGCTTTTGATCCCCCTCGATCACCATCGGCATCGCCAACAGACATCTTCGTATCTGGAGTACTGCGCCCGACAAGAATTTTATCGCCTTGCTGCGACACTCGGTCCAGTTTATTCTGTTAATCATCCTGATACCACAAAATCACCATCCAACATTGTATGGACCACTCTTTCCAAAAATGATCAAATATAGGGCTCCACCGCAAAAATTTTTTGCAAAAAAACCAAAAAAAGCAAAAAAACCGTTTTTAGACAAATTTTTACGGGATGGGAGCCGGGATGGTTGAAAATAATTGTAAAAATTTATATGGCTCCTAGAACAAATAGTTGTCTTTTTATAAAAGATATCAAGAAGTTACATCCCGAATCAACCATTTCGTGTTATGAAAAAGTTTTTCAAAAATGGTACATCTGTGAAATGCAACACGAAATCAAAAAATTTAGGAAGAGAATAGTTCTTGGTTGTTCCAAAAAAAATTTCAGAAGAGCGACAAAGCCGACTTACTTTTGAATCAGCAAATTTCACTAATGTTTCAGTGACTCAGTTCTAGCTATGGCAATTAGTAAAGTTTCGATGATTATCAGTGGAAACGAAATGTCAAAATTTTACTAATTTAAAATTCAATAGGAATCCACTAAAAATTTAATGATGTTCCACTGATTTTCAGTGAAATTTAGAAATTGCCATAGCTCTAACTGACGAATTTCAACTATATTGACTGAATTTCAATAGTAAATCACTTAACTGCAAGTTAAGTGATTTGCAGTGAAATTTTACTAAATGAAATATCTAAGTTTTACTAATTGAAATTTTTAGTAAAAATCCACTGAAATTTCAATGATTTTCCGTTGATTTATAGTGAAATTTTACTACTTCTCACAGCTAGAATTGAATTACTGAAAAATTAATGATTCAGCTTTACAGAATTCGTATTATTTTAAATGCTCATGACAAATAAATTTAAAAAAATATATAATTGCCTTTGGAAAGATCGATAGATCTCCGAAAAGTGCAGTTAAAAAATCTGAGCACATAGTTTTTGAAACGAAAATTCTCAAAAATGGACTTTCTGCAAAACTGCTCAACTCCAATCGTTCGAGTTTGAATAAAAAACTCCTCTTATGCTATTTTTTATTTAAAAACACAAAATTTAATGAATTTTTGCTGTTATAATTACAATAAAAAAAATTGAAAAACCTTTGGGAAAAGTTGCCTAAGACGGGCTACCTCCTAAGACGGGCCACCCTTAATATTTTTGTATGAAAACATTATATTCATCACTTATGTATGAAGATACATGCTCAGTAGAATTCTAGTTATTCTGAAACTGTTTTTTTCTACATTAGAAGTAAATTAACGAAAATATAAAGGAAAACTTAGTTTTGTACATTAGAGAACGAATTTCTACCTGTTTTAGAAGTTGTGATTTAATAACTTCTAATGATTTGAAAGAGTAAATTATTTCCTTTTGATGTAGATAATTTTGTAAACTTTGCAATTCAATTCAATTCAATTGTTACTTACGTATTACTAATTTTTATACTGTTTAATAAAAATAATTTAAAAATTGTGAACCTGGGAAATTCTTAATACGGGCCCCAGTTAGGCTAGAAAACTGCTGATAAAAGCGTAATCTTCTTTATCTATGGATTATAATTCATAGATAAAGCAGATTACGTTTTTATCTGCAGTATACTTTAACCCAGTTTCTGGGTTAAAATCTTGTCGGCCCCGGTTAGGCTAGAAAACTGCAGATAAAAACGTAATACAAGATTTTAACCCAGAAACCAAAGTATACTTTTCCGAAGGTTTTTGGTACGCTGAATTCGAATCTGAGGTCCAAATTGCTCAACTGGCTCTGGTTTCCGAGATATCCTAACCTACCCTTGTGAAAAGAAAGACCAACTTAATACCATTTTAAGACCAGTTTCAAACCATGTTTGGTCTTTTTCTGGTCT
>JBAGKK010329286.1:0-19481 GCA_037177015.1 Euceroptres primus
TTAATAAAAGCCTTTAATTATGAATATATTATTTTGAAGTTATTTTAAAATTGAAAATAGTTTATAAAGTTTCAATCTGGCGTTTACATTTATTTAACTAATAAGACTTTCCAATTGAAACAGTTCAATTTTTAACGTTAAAATCTGAAAATTCGAAAAATTGTGAACTGATTCCGAATCGTCTTGTAAAATCAATTATTATTCACTTTTTAAATCTTAAAGTACAATTCAATTTTAAAAATCATTAATTAATTTATATTCACAGTTAATCAACTAAAAATGGTTTTTATCCAAAAATTTTGATTTCAAACGCCTCTAATTTTTAATTGTTTAAGTCTTTAAAACTGCTTTTTAAAATTCTTGAAATTAAAACACACGCTTAAAAATTAAAATGGAAAATTTTTAAAGTGAAAGAATTTCGAATTACGCATTCTAAACTGAATGACATCATAATTGAAAAAGATAACAATTTAATTATTTAAAAAACGGTTGAAATAAAAGTTGGACAGATTTTTTTCTAAAAATTTGTAAAATTCCCGGTCAAAAAATAAATTCAAGGTCATTTCCCGGTTTTTCCCGGTCTCATAAAATTCCCGGTCATTTTCTGGTTTTCCCGGTTTCTCGATCCAGCGGCCACCCTGAGCTCCAATTGGAAAAACAGACCAATTTTTTTTATTTAAAAAAATGAATTGTGATGCAAAATTTAAACTGTTTCGCGTTATGCAACGCCTCATTTTGCATTCAATCAAGAGTTGACGATGCCGGGAATCGAGTCAGGTTCAGTTCATCGACACGAGAAACGACAGGCGAACACCTGACTTGCAAAAAATTCGCAGAGTCGTCTCAGCAAACAGTACACCGACCGAAAGCTTATAGAATTGTTTCTTTCAGAAACAAGCAACTTTTCGGAAGATTACGAGACCGGTTATTGGAAGACTTTGAAAAAGAGCCGCATTCGAATGTCAAGTACAAGAAGATCCAACGTCAGCGTTGATTTGATTCCAAGCACTTTAAAAGACATTCTGAAAATCAATCCGATCGCTGGAAATCATTCTGATGAAATATACACAATAAAAGCAACCATAAATTATTACGAAAAAGAAATACGAGTTAAAAAATTTGTTTGGAGATGGGATCTGACACTTTGAGGAAGTTAATTTAGAAATCTTCCAGGTCTGAAGAATTAAAAAATTTGTAAACCTTTTTTTAATCATGATGACCTCTGAGGAAAATCTTGATCTAAAAGTCTCAAGTCTTTAATTTTGAACTTAGCACCTGAAATCTAGATTGCAGGCTCTTAATAAAAGATAGCGGTATCTCTGATATTACGAATCGCACGATGCAAATTCTCTTCGAAATTCGTGACGCGTGAACAATGATCGCAGAGGCCATTGGATCGAGCGTTGCATTCACTTTGCGAGGCTGAGGGTCGAACAGGGTTATTGGTTGAAATCACGACCTCTTTGAATCGTAATGGTGAACATTGGTACCCCGATGAAGAGCTCGTTAAGATACGAAGCCACTCGTTTCAACGATATCTATCGCTTCCAGGAGCCTCACAATCACCATTTTCAGATATATGTTTATCACACTCGATATAATCCAAAATCCAACCAACGATCGAGAACAATATTCCCTATTCCTTCAGGAGATCCTCTAGAGTCTAGAAAATCCTGCTGATTGGTAGCCTTCAATATACTGTACAGGATTTCCTAAAAAATAAAATTAGAGAAAATTAGCAACTGAGAAATAAAAACAGTCTTTGAAGATTGGGAAGGAAAATAAAAGAGAATTAAATTCTGAGATACATCTTTGATGCTCTTGTCGCCTCATTTATTCATCAGCCCCAGAGTTGAAAGAAAGTTGGAGAAAGCATTTCTTATAAGCGGCGAATGTCCCACGAGCACAGGATTCCAAGAAAATCCTTCCGAACCAGAGATCTTCTTTATTTATCCTTATTGAAATCTAAGGAAAGCTATTGAAATCGAGAAATGAATAATTATAATAGCTACAAAGTTAAATATTTCTTATCAATGGAAGTTGCCTGGAAAGATATCTCGAGAGTATAAAATTGTAGATTAAAGAAGCTTTGGAGGATTAATTTTCACGTCTCTGGATTGAAAGCAAGGAAGAAGACGAGGGATGGGACCTCACCTGGAATATCTTCAAGAGCACATTTTCATTGAATTCTTTTCTCGAGAGAGAAGCATTCCAGAATCCTTGGAAAGATATTATTACATATTTAGGTATTATGGAACGTTATCGTGGAGTAACACTTGAGCAACTTCGACGTGAATCTTTTTTGCTCTCTAGGATCCACAAGCTCTCATCATCGAGCGCGTAGGAGTTTTTGTGTTGAAAACTACTTTTATCTTCAATCCTTTCTAACGCTAAGAGATGTGTTTATCGACCTTTTGCTTTCGTGAGAAAGTTCATTTCACTTCTGCAATAAAATTAAATGTTATTAAATCTTTTCTCCGGCTTGGATATTGATTTCCCAAAAAGGATTCGTTTGTAGAACTGGAAACAAAAATTGGAGAACGTTTGGAGAAAAATGTTTGCCATATTAGAATACTGCTGATCTTGAATTTAAGAGATTGTATCGATTTAAATTTTAAAAGAGGTGTTGGAAGGAATTTTATTTCTGAAAATAAAGAAGACTTACGTTTGTCATCCTCCCTCGGTTTATCGCTGGAATAATGTACATCTCCAGATTTTGCATATCTCGGAATGCCACTCTCGTCGTTTCCACATTGCTCTCCAGTTCCTGGCAGCATCTCGAATCTTACTCGTTGAACGTTGGTTGGAGTTGGACAGATTCCATTCGATACTCGCCCTGGAGACTGAGGGTGAGGGACATACCGGAAGTTGGATGTATCGGAATCGTACACCTACTGCAAAGATCCACTGAGTTAAGTTTCCAGTTCACAAAGTCACTCCAACAATCACATGACATCCAAAGCTGTCAAATTTTCCTTAAAGAGAATCTAAGTCAAAATATTGCTCCATTTGCTATTCAATTTTATTCACTGCAAAAATCGACCAATAATGATCATGATCATCGACCAATTCTTTAAAATTATGAAAATTCAAATTGGTAATAAATAATGATTTTGGAAAGATCTTAATTTTTGTCGTCTACTGTTCAAAATTATTATTTTTTAGACTTTGGTACTGTTCAGAAAATTCAGTTTTCGATTACGAATGTAGTCGTCCAAACAGAAATACTCTGTGAAAAAAGATCCTCTTTTATTTTTTAGGTTTTTTCTCGTTTTCAGAAAATAATTTTGAACAGTAGACGACAAAATTAAGATCTTTCTAAAATTAAAATTCCTGTTCGACAACCTAACATCTGATAAATTAAAATAAATAATAATAAATCAAAGTACTGAGTTTGGAGTGTCAAAAATAAGGCATCAGCTGAAAACATAATTAAAGACAGTAAAAGACACAATTAAAGACAATTAAAGACAGACAATTAAAGAAAGAAATTAAAGACAGTATTTTAGATTTGTATCTCTAACAATCACATTTTAGACTTGGATTTCCTAACATGACATATCCAAATCTGCGAAATTTTCCGTAAAATATTGCTCCATAATTTGTTTAATTAAAAATGAAGTCACATGCAAAATAAATCAGAAAAATCGAGACACTTGTTAAATTACGAACCCTCAAGTTTTTGAAAATTAAAATTAAAAATCATCAACTTCACTCAATGCCAAAAACGATCAGTGTTTAACTCCTTAAATACGAAAAATCCAAATTGGTAATAAATACACTTTTTTATTTAAAATTAAATAATGTTTAATTTTAAATTAAGAAATTGTTGGTTTAATAAAAACAGGGCATGATATAAAATTAAATGTTTAATTTTAAATTAAAAAATTGTTAGTTTAATAAAAATAGGGCATGATATAAAATTAAATGCTTAATTTTAAATTCAAAAATTGTTAGTTTAATAAAAATAGGGCATGATATAAAATTAAATGCTTAATTTTAAATTGAAAAATTTTCAGTTTAATAAAAATAGGGCATGATATAAAATTAAATGTTTAATTTTAAATTAAAAAATTGTTAGTTTAATAAAAATAGGGCAAAATATAAAATCAGAAATTAAAGACAGTATTTTAAATCTGGAATAGTATTTGAAGGAAATAAAAAATTTCCTTATTTCGTATTAATTCAAAGAAATAAACATCGAATCGATGGTCGAAGTTTTGATGATAACCTTGGTGCCGATTTGGCAGATTTCATAACGGATTACGGATGTCGTAACCTACAGGATATCCGCGTGTTCTAATATAGCTAAACTGGACAAGGGAGGTCGTTATCCGCAGGATTTCCATGTAATAACATCGAGAGTGATTTACAGCTAAGATACCTGTCAACTGCCTCTGGTTCGCCGCACGTGCTTGACTTTATTGTCACATTACGATATATTTTATTATTATTTATTCCTACTTCGGCAGAAAATATATTCTCAGTAATAAATCGAAAATCAAGCCTCATCGAATTATACTGAAAAACTGCAGAATTCCTGAACCGTTGGTTCGTAGAAAAAAATTTGTAAATTAAAACATCAAAAGTTTCCATTTTCATCTCTTTTTTTGGATATCTTTTTTAAAAAGATTTATGGAAGATTCGGATACAGAGGCAAAAATTTATGGAGCCCTTGCTCTAATGCACTCAATGGAGAAGAACAGCGTTGAAAAACTTAGAATGATGCTGGATTCTTTGATAGCGAAAAAATTCGGCCCTGAACAAACTCTCACGTCCAGAATGCCGAGGAACTTTTTGAGAAAAGTGGAAACTTGCCAGCAGATTCCTGAAATTTTTTTAAAAACTGACACATCCTCTGGTAATAATTTTCCCTCAGATTCGAAATTAAAAATATATTTTGAAAGTTTGATTTCCTGAAGGAAATATTTTATTCCAACAGATGAGATGCAGCAATTTTTGTCTGAGGCGATGATGGACGAAATGTCAATCAAGTCAATGAAAATTTATACGACCGAGTCCGAAGATTCGATAGACAGGGACGACGTTCCGAGAATATCGATCCCAGACGAAGGATCTGGGGAAGGCGCTCTCTGCCTGGTGAGGTTTTTCTCTCATAGTCTTAATTTATATAAAATTTACAATTTCCCCAATTTTTCCTATTATTGCAAGGTGTGCAACGGATCAAAATTGGGGCCCTTCATTCTTCTCGAGTGTCAAAACTGTGAAGATGTCTATCATCCCCTCTGTCATCAACCCCCAGTCATCGAAATTGACGTCTACGACCCACAATTAATTTGGTTCTGTGGAAGATGCTCTAAAAACTCTAATCAGAAAAAATTAAATTTGAGAACCTACTCGGACAAGGAACGAATTGAGGGAAAATCGCTGACAGGATCCAGGAGGAACAGATCACAGAATCGAAGGAGAAAAATTGATGATACCTGATGTTAATCTATAATATAGAATTCTAATTAAAGAAAAGATATCCTCTATTCAACAAAAAATTTAGAAAACCTTTCTCTGACTTCTGAAAGAATCTGGTGGAGAGTTAAATCGTTTCTCTTCTCTCCTGATTGAATATTTCGAGTCTGCAAATTCCGCTCGAGCAAAATCCAGCTTTGGCGTTGATCGAACTTTTATCAGATTACCAGAACTTTTCTCTCAACGTTTCCGTTTGCCTCGACCAGAACATTACCACAGTTGAGTTCGACGTACGTTTGTGGCGTTTGTTGCTCTCCATTAAGGTCAAGCGAGTTCAATTGCCTTAGAAGCAGTATTAACTTTGAAGCGGACCGACATCGATCACTCACTCTAATTGATTGATCATAAAAAGAGCGTTAGAAAATCACGTACGGTAAAGCGTCGACGTTAATGGCCCTGACGGACGACGCACATAAAGTTGCATCTTCTCCGGAACGACTTATTTTCTTCCCTGTTACTTTTCTTCCTTTCCCTGATTTTCCAGTTTCAACCTCGAATCTAATTTCAAATGCAGGAAAGCTGTAACAAATCGTTTTAAAAAATCATCAGAATTTCTAAGTCTTTTGTTATAAAATATTTTCTAAAATAAATTCTAGAAATATAGTTAGATATTCTAGAGATAATATAGTTAGATATTCTAGAGATCGAGTCAAAATAGATTTTTCAGACAGATATGTTTTATTCGCTTTTGGCGTAATCTCTTACATTTTCGTGCCTTTTTTTTAAATAACAGGTTGCATTTTATACGATTTTATAATGCTCTGTTCAATCACCTCACTCAAATCTGATTGTTAGTTTTAATTTTTCTTTCACTCGTTAATGGAAAATCCCAAAAGGATAAATAAATAAATATTTTTATAATAGTTAAGAAATCGTTGTCGAAAAGGCGACACGATTACACGCTTCCTTCACTACCGTTAAGTTCCTCTCACTCTTCATACGGTTTTTACACTGTAAATCTCATTTTTTATTGACTTTTCAATTTCACTCCCTTAACAAAATTAACGTTAGCAAATATAACATTATCAGGAGGATGACAAAATCGTTTTAAACAGTTGTTTTTAAAATTGAATTAATAGTTGACAACTTATTGACAACTTGACAACTTAATTCTAAAGCTAATAAATAAATTTCATATGTTTTTAAACATGAGTTTAAATTTCTTCAAATTTTTAAATTTAACATTCTCAAATTAAAAAACGTTCAAGTTATATTAATGTCTTTTTTTTGCAAGCTCTAAATTTAAAAACAAAGAATTCGAAAAGATTTTGTCAGCCTCCCGGTTTTCGATGAGATTTTTTCTAATTAATCGCAGGCTTGATTATTCTTTAAGAAGCGCCACGAGGAGACATTCAGCCCAATTCTCGAGGGAGTGGTCGTGCCAAACGGCTGACATTAATTAAATAGAACTTGTAACACGTGTCAAGGGTATCAGCTCTTGCATTTGACACCGCGCTCCCTGGCATCAACAAGTTCTTTGCACCATACTTTGTACGAAACACAGAAATAAAATATCTACCACGATCGACAGTGATATTATAAATCCTGGAAGCCATAAAAAAGGCAGTGCAAACATTACTAAAAATCACGTCCAAAGTGGAGTTAAAAGTTAATTAAATTTGGAAGAAAGCAGTGAGAACACAAAACTTTTGGAAGAACCTGGATTCCAAAATCCATGTCATAAAAAAGATATGGTCCGTTCGTAAAACTCTCAATTTTTTGAGATATTTGTGCAATAGATAATTGACTGAATTAACTCAGTTTGCAATTAAAAATTCAGTTTTAAATTGAGAATCAGGTTTTCGTCCCCACAGTCGATCGTGTCTATTTTCCAAAGAACAATAATTGAGATTAGAGGCGCTTCTAATATAAAGTAGTAACTCTGAAGTTGCTTACTTAATTAATCATTATTTTCTTAACGCTAGAATCAAGTGATTCAATAAAGACCAGATGAAAAGATTTCATGAGAAAATAATCCTGGTAGTTTTGCTACACTTCCAAAAATTTCCTATTTTTTCTCTGAAAACCTGGAACATTTTTTCATCTTTAGTGCATCACTTGAACTTGATGAATGTAACTGTAAATATATGTATAGTAATTACAATAATAACTGCAGTGGTATTCTTATTTTCATAATGATTTTCGAACAAGGTCGCACAATCAAAGTTCCTTTGCTTTTTCGAAAAAAAACTAAATATAAATCGAAACCATCATTGTGCAGAAAGTAAATTCAAGAGAGGAAAAAACCTTTTCTCAAAAAAATGAAAGGGTACTTTGACTTGTACAACTCTGTTCAATCCTAGTTTATACGTAAATCGTAAGGATCCAGAGTTAAAAACCTTGTTCGCTGATACAAATACAATAATCAGAGAATCTCAATTCTGATTTATCAAAATAGAGATTACTGTTGAGTGACGACCACGTATCTGTAAAAATGTGCAAAAACGATAAGTATTATCGAGTTTCGAGTGCTATCTAGTCACATGGGGACTACTGGCGTCTAGAACAGAAATTCTAGCAAACGTTACACACCAGACTATCGTTAAAACACCAAAAAGTCCTCTGAACTAATTCCAAAAGCGTAATTTCACTTAAATTCTACAAATTCGCTACGAATTCTTAAACCTACACAATGCGTTTGATGAAAATAATTCCTTCCTAAAACTAGAAAATAATTTTCCCAAAATCCCTCGATAATTTGTTCAAGATTTATGAAATGAGTAGTTTTATTTAAAAATCTGAAAGCAATCAAATTTTAAAACCAGAGAATACCCTGAGAATTCCGAGACAAAATAAAAACCAGATTAAAAAAAGGAAGAAAAAATTGAGAGGCTCTTTTCCCAAAGGGGATACAAAAAAAGTTCCAAACGTTGAAAGTACTCGGGAAATTTCCCCCGGAAAATCGAGTATTTTAAAAAGGGATTGAGGCTCCGATTTTGATTAGTTCCTTGCTTATCGACAACAGAGAACTTTCCGATGTAAAGCACATACTCATTCATTCATTCTTTGAATGCTTCTCGTTCAAATCTCGAGGCGGACTGGCCTACATATATGTTCTAAGGCGCCAGTCCTGTTTATATTGTAATCGTATATCGCATATTAATATTCACAAAGGTATCTATACATATCTACGAAGATAAAATAATAAATGTTTAAAGTAGTTAAGGTCACATCGACTAGAATGATTGAATCGACTAGAGTTCCCACTTAGTAATATACAGTTTCGACCCAGGTATTTCAACCTCCACATCCGACCATTTATACAACAGTCTTCCGAAATGCATTGCAAATTCTGTTCTTCAAGTGCTAAATACTTTCCTTACATTTTTGAAGTGCGATGCTTTTCGTTACTTGCTAGTGTTGCTATAAATCTTTTCTAACAGATACAATTACGAAAGGCCTTCATACGTTTCGTCAAGTGCCTGGTGTCGAACCATGGAAATCTAGAAATTGGTAATTTACAAAAGAATAAAATCGACTTTTCTTCAGAGAAGGTAGTTGGCAACGGTTGAAAGTGTTTTAAAAAGAATTCCCAGCAGGCAAGAGGCACTTGGAAAACGAACGGATTTTATCTTAAGTAGTTAATCTCGCTTTGTGGCAGGTAAACCACTTCCTACGACCAGTTGCTCGTGAGGGAAGTCTAAAACCACTGTCACGTGAAATCCCATGTTCGCCGAAGCTATCACGTATTCGCAAAATGAGAACCAGCTAAATGCTATCGATAAAAATGAAGCTTTGTTAGATTTTATTCGATATTTATTTTGGTTCGAAAAAATCTCTTGGATTTTTCCCAAGAATTTCAAGATTCCAAGGATTTCCAAGAAATCTCTCAATCCAAGGCAAATTTAGTTTGAAAAAATTGCAGATCTTCAATCGAGAAACGATTTATTTTTTCAAACCAGGTTTTTACTCTGCGCTTTTATATATTTCAGACGCGATTTTTTTAAAAGAGACTAATGGACTACTAATAGGTTACTAATAGAAAACAAGATAAAATAGAAACAAAACGCAGAGCTTATTTTAAAATATTTTAAAAACATTAACCAAGACTTCTTTGAATTAAAAATTTTCATTAAAGAAAATAAGAATGAAGGAATTCTTACCCAAATCGTGGCATAAAAGTCGATGCTTCAAAAAGAAGATAATAAGGCCTACAGTGCTGACAAGACTCGTAATAAACAGGCCTTGTTTGTACTGGAGACTTTGTGCATTTGGAGTGATTAAACGACCCAATCTCACGGTCGTCAACATGTACGTAAGGGAACTTATCATGAACACTATGAAGATTTTCTCGTGAACGGCTGAAACAATATTTTTCAATTTTAATAATATATTCTTCAATTTCAATAATATATGTTTTAATTTTAAATATATAATTAATAATAATTTTTACTAATATCAGAAAATCGCTATCAATAAAAATTTGATATAATTGAAGCGTGCTCTACAACAGTGCTTTATACACTAATTTGGTCGAAATTATACTCGTCGCCCGTCTATATTCCGACCATCAACTAGCCAGCATCATGGTTGTTACGCTTGACTGGTTCTGTCTCCCCCCTCCCCTGAAGTTGTTTACATCACGACTCTCTGCGCATTTACTTTTATGCGTTCAGAGACTATATATGCGGACCTGGGTGTTGACATAAGAGTGCTCATTCGACGCTTTAAATCCGGTGATTTATAGAGCCCGCCTACTCGCCGGCTATCCCCGAGGCCGGCCAGTTTACGCGCGGCGAGTGTAAGTTAAAAGTGGAATCGTATTCTAAGCACATTCCTCCATCGTAAACAGTCATATACATGCAGTTATCACATGAGTTGACATCGTTGCTTCTCCCCAAGTCACGTATACAATTTTTCATAACACCTAAATTGAAAATTCGACTCCATGCCTGTATACAGCGAGGCGAAAGTAGCAGTTTCAACCGTAGGGTTAACAGTAAAAAGCAGCTGACAGAAACTGCAATTCGTAATGTGACTCCGTCGCTAAGAAGATTCTGTCAACTATTTTTTACTTTCAACCCTAGGGTTGAAATTGCTAATTTCGTCCCTCTGTACAGCCATCGAAAGTCGAATTTCCAATGTAGATGTTATGAAATAGTACATTATGTAACAAGGGGCGAAAGGAGCAAATTTTTGCCGCGAGGACTGTAATCACCCGAGGGAAAAATCCACTTTCGTCTCGTGTTGCATATAGTATTTTATTCCACTCTCGACCGTGGCCACCTTTTGGCCCTGAAACCGTCGACGAGGCCTGCGAGCATTTTTTTAAGGCAGCTGACAACAGCTGACGAGTCACGTGACTTCATCGACCGCTGTGATTGGCTACGATCAGCGTTGATCGTGGCCCGATCGAAATCGCCGCGGTTGAAAATAGAGAGAAACCTAAAGGTGCTTCTCCAATAAAAACCTTATATGGCACGTTGCGCCGATGCGTAAACGTTCTGACGTCATCGAAGCGTTGTTAACAACTGTCACATGGTTAAACTCGGTTCGTGTCGAATCGTGTTTAACCTTGCGACAGTTGGTAAAAGCAAGCTTAGGTTTCTATTGGAGAAGCACCTTAAACGCGCGACTCCGAACCGGGAGCAGATCGTGCTACGGTCGACGGTTCCAATCGTAACCCTAATCGGATATTGTGCCAAATGCTCTTGAGAATATGCTCAGCATTTAAACTCAAACAGAGCATTTATAGAGCATTTAAGAGAATTTAAAGCATTTATTATTTAAACAGATATATCAACAATTAATTCATATATTTTTTTACAATCTCACTATATAGAGCTATTAACATACAGTTGTTTTATATTGTATACTATTTCATGGGAAAAATGTATTTTTTATTACTTTGACTTCTTTTATAATTTGAACTAAGCGCCTTTTCTAAGTTTAGGTTATTTCATTTTCGCGCGAAATTCAAATAATGTTATTATTAGTTGAATAGGTTTTAATCAAATTAGATGTTTGTGTTTATAATTTGAAATTAAACGTACAATGTAAACTGGGACACATTTTTTATTTAAAAGTTAATACAAATACGAAAATATGATTTTTTAATTCAAATTCAAAATGCTCATAAATGCTCAGTAAATGCTCAAAGCACAAAAAAGTCGAGCATATTCTCGTGCTCGCGAGAAGCTTTCCGAGCATTTAAACTGTTTAGAACACTAGTCAGCTGTAAAAATTCATGAAGAACAAGTAGGAGCGCAGAGATACTTTTTTATGGATATTGTTTTGAATTTTCAGTACGAACTTTAAGCTATTAATGCTCGAAATTCATACCATCTTAGCATGAATAGGTCAAGCATTAAATTCATGGATTTCTCAAACATAAAACTTAAGTATGTTCTCTCGGTGTAGTAGACCGCAGAGGCAAAATTAACTATTAGTCAGGAAATTAAGATAAAAAATTTAAAATTATTGAAGGGTTTCAGGTTTTTGAGCTTCCTGTAAAATCGTCCGAATGGCGCATAATGCACTATTGTAGTGCACGCTTCAATTTACGTCAATTAGAGTGCAACTATGAGTGTAAAGTATGTGTGGCTAAAATATTGCCTGATACTCACCATAATTTTCTCTATTTGAAATATAGGTCACACCGCTGAGAGCTGCAACCTCGGCAATGTTGAGCCAGTAACACAAATTCAAAAGTCTGCACGAAAGGACCTTCGTGGAGACATTTTCGATGGTCTGAAGGATTTTTCGGTAGTAGGAATAATAAACACTTGCGATCATGAGTCGTGGTCCAATGTGCAAAGCTATGCTAATTCGCCACAAATACCTCTGAGGCGAAATGCCCGTGATGGCTGAGATCGATGGAAGAACATTGTACACCTGAATTGAATTCATCAAAGAAAAAACGTTCTTGAGACCCTATTCTTTTTTATTTTTAATACTCGTGAATAACATGCAATAAAATCGATGGATGCTTGATTGCTTACCCGACAGTGCGTTTCGTGAATATCGTCTTGCTGAAATATATACGCTGTGACGAAGCAAATTACTAAAGTGACGAGAGGTAGTGAAACTGTGGCGATGCACAGCTTCCGAAATGGTATTGCTAGATGCACGGAACTTTTGTTGCTTCCAATATTGTTCAGCTCCATTTTGGCGTTTCAATCAAATCACTATTTTTCGGGTGGTTTCTAAGTCAAGAAACTTATCCTATCGCCTTCTAGATCAGGAAAATACATGATCAAATTGAAATAAGTTAGCCTTCTAGATCAGGAAAATACATGATCGAATTGGAATAAGTACTAAGATCCACTCTGCGTGTAATTTCTTTTAGCTTTCATTGCAATCTTGACATCACTATGGTAAATCTGTAAAAGAAAATTTGTATTTTAAAATTCAGAATTTATGACAGGAACTATTCGACTGGAAGAATGGTTCGATAAGAGGTTTAAATTAGAAGACAAATGATCAAATAATGATCGAATGATAAGCTAATGTTTAAATAAGTGTAATGTTGCAATTGCTTAGCATTTCAAAAAATCATTTTCCAGCTCAGCAAATTGTGAAATAATGTGTCTGATGTACCAGGATAATTTCTCAGGCACGTTATAAACAAATATATTACTCACTATTCTGTAGTTTTATTTAGAAACCTAATTCTCCATTTTCCGGTACGTTTAAAATTTACGACGATCATAAAAACTTGTGTAAATTCCGAGAAATGTTTTTCATTTTACGACCCATCGTATATTTTTCAATGGATTAAATATATCCTTGTCCTTCAAATGCTTGCATTGTATTCAATATTTGAATATCGCAGAGTGTAAATCGATTTTCAGTTCAAATTGTTTTCAAAAAACAGAATTTTTCGAAAACACCTAGAAACACGAAATTATTCTAAATAAATAAAATATTTACAACAATGTATGATTGCAATGCGTTAAATATTCTTAATCGACAAAGCATTATATAATTGCAATATTGAGTCACAAAAATAACATTTGATTAGAAAATAAAAATCAACTAATTTGAAGAAAAAAAAAACAAAATTATTAAACTGAAGTGCATTCTATTCCTATAGGAATATGTGTTTTAAAACAAAAAAAATAAAATTAAACTAAGCACACAAAATTAGCATGAGAAATTTACCTTGAAAATATAAAACAACGTGCCAAAGGGCTTCAAATCGAAAATTTGACAGGAGCAAATGAGTAAAATTGGGAATCTTACAAAAGCTACAATGCCAATGAAAACAGGATCGTTAACAAAATTGAAACAAGTTATTAAGACACAGTCAATGGAATTTTCATCAATAATTTATCTTAATTAGAAAAGGAAATAAGGGCTAGTCGAATGGAGATGACATTTCCGGTGGATGATCGATCGCGAGCTGTCAACACCGCCAGCCGAAAGAAAGCTGGTCGAATTCTCCTTTTTTTAACCAAAACCCAGATCAAGCTTCTCGAAAATAGCAAAAATATCAAATAGACATAATTAGACACTACGTACATACAAATGCTATGTTGATTTTTCAGCAGAGCAATGCGCAAAGACACTGCGGTGTTTTATCGTGTATACATCATCACTCATCACTGCACCCAAAAATTAACCTCAATTTTCACAAAATACTTGAATTTTCAAACACTAATTTCTATCCTCTCTGATCCGGTTTTGTGCGTGAAAATTAAAAGAACAAGGGTTTTAATCTATCTCGCTCGCTCGAGGAATAAAAGTATCACCTGCTCTCTCCATGATGTGTAAACGAGTAAAAACAAGGTGTGTTCTTCTTTCGAACGCGTTTTCAATTCGCGCAGATTCAAATGTTCGACCGAAATGGACCAATCATAGAACTTTTTAATAAAATGGCTGACCCAACGGATTATTCGTCAATTTTATTTTAAGAACAAGAACTATTTTTGTTTTGTTCCATTTATGCTTTATTTTCTATTGAAGGAAGCTAAACACGGATAAAATTAATCTTTATTATAAAATATGTTAATTTAAAAATATTTTAAAGTTTAAAGCTCCAAATTTGTTTTTTATTCTTGGTTTGTTTTAAAAACTACATAGTGATTGGCTGCCCTGCAAGCGCTAAATTTAAATATCATAATCTTTATTTGGAAATTTCAATAATCCTACATCTAATTATTGTAACAGATAATAATAATAATAATAAACAAAGAAAAGTTATTTTTAAACAAAGAACTTTCTTTGTTTAAATTAATTTGAACACATGTGAGGGAATAAAAGGTAAAAAGGTATATTGCTGGGTAAAATTGTGAAATACGCACTAGACAAATAATTTCCAGATACATACCATAAATGACCCATAGGTGTTCAAGGATAAAGAATATTGAACTTATCTTCTCTATAAAAACGTGAAAAAAAACATCATAAGTACTTGGTTTCTGAAGTGTTATTCGATCAGCTGTTTTTATTTGCGGAAGGATAACCTAAAAGTTGTTTTGTTTTGGTTCGACGTTCGTTCATAGACGTTTCACTTTGGCGTCGAGTGCAGTTGTGTAGTACAGTGTTTATGTTCCTCTGTGATTTGAGACAGTTGTTTTGATATTTTTATCAAAAGACTAATGATAAAGACGAAAAAATGTCAGGAGGAAGGGGTATCCTTAGTTTACGTTTTAATCAAGATCAAGGTATGTTGCTCAAATTTAAGACAATCGTTTGTTATTCACATTTTCTGGAATAAACATAACCCCTTTTGATCTGTAAATAGACAAAAGTTATTGATTTTAGGATTTAAATTAAAGAACAATCTTTTATTCACGATTTTACGATGTCAGAAAACATTGACGATACGAATTTTTTAGAATAGTAAATTGGACATATGAGAAACATATGTCCAATTTACAACAGACATATCTCACAATTCTTCTTTGTCTTTGTTTTTGTTAATGAAAAATGAACTTTCCTGCTTGTCGTGCTTTGTTTGGCAAATAGTTTAATACTTTCATTATTTTTAAGTTGATTTCTTATTACTCTGACAATTATAAAGAAAATATAGCCATGGAATAAAATTAATAAACTTTTTATATTTTTAATTATAAATTTGCAAAGCATATTCGAAATTTTGTTTTTTACTAGATAATTTTTAAAAATTCAATATTATTTCTGAGGACTTACTGAAGTTTTTCTGTGAGCTTACCGAAGTTTTTCTGAGAACTTACCGAAGTTTTCCGAAGAACATATACTGAATGCACCTTTTTATTTTTTTTTCGGATTTTATAATGGTACATGCATGACAATTGAAGCCTTTATTTAAAATGAATTCTATCGTCACGAAAATCATGTCAGACGTGAATAACAAACAATATGGAATATGCAATTACGAAGTTCCGGTTTCACAGATTGACATGAATATATTTTGAATCTTAGATACAAAATATACTCCTATTCGGAATTATATAACTCGTATCTGAAATCTAGGTTATTAAAACTTGCAAATTACTTATATAATAAACAAATACAATAATCCAAGTTAAATAATTCCAAATCGTCTTTGCAACTAAAATGAAAAAATTAAAATTTTGTCTAGGATGTTTCACGTGTTGCATGGAATCCGGACTCAGGATATACAACGTAGAGCCGCTGGTTGAGCAAGCACATTTCGAAAGCGATTTAATGGGAAGCATCGCGATAGGAGAAATGCTATGGAGAACGAATATAATCGCAATTGTTGGAGGGGGATCAAAGCCAAAATTCGCTGATAACACAGTTCTGATCTACGATGATCAGGCGAAGAAATTCGTCATGGAAATTACTTTTACAGGCCCCATAAAAGCAGTCAGATTACGAAGGGACAAGTAAGATTCTTTAATTCAAAATCGAGAATCATATCTCACAATTCTTCCTTTATTCAGTTAATTACATTAATTTTTTTGTATCTATTTAAACTTTTTAAATAGATCCTTTATAGATTATAGTGGTCAATTTTTCAATTTACTCCAAAAAAAAAAAAAAAAAAAAATGAAGGGTGCAATGATTTTCTAAAGAAACTGCTTTATAAATTTAGGCTGATAGTGGCCCTTCAACGAGAGATCCATGTCTTCTCCTTCCCGCTACCTACTCGTAGGCTGCTTACGCTAGAAACTAGGGATAATCCAAAAGGACTGGTGGAGGTCGCAACCCTTGCCACAGCTCATAAGCAACTACTCGCGTTTCCAGGTAGAGTTCCAAAAAACCAGAACAATTATCTTTCTGGTCAAATACCTACATTAAAAAAAAAAGATTTAAAAGCTTTTTAATTTTAGTTACCGGATTTTAAAGTACATAGTGTCTTTGTTTAAAGGTCACAAAATGGGGAGCGTGCAATTAGTCGACCTGGGTGCGACGGAAGCTGGAAGTTCGAGTGCCCCAGCAACTTTAGCCGCTCATCAAGTAAATACTTTCGTTTATTTTTTAAACATTGAAATTGGAAGGCTTTAAATTCTGTGAGACAATTGAGTTAATCAAATTTTTAGGGAGCACTGGCTTGCTTAGCAGTGAACGCGAGTGGAACGATGGTGGCTACTGCATCTGCACAAGGGACATTAGTTAGAGTGTGGGACAGCATTCGAAGGCAACTTTTAGTGGAGTTAAGAAGAGGAACTGATACTGCCACACTTTACTGGTAACTAAATCAAATACTTTTGACTTTAGAAAAATACTTGTTAAATCATTCTTTTTACATTTTTATTTCAGCATAACGTTTAGCAGAGACTCTGAATTCTTGTGCGTTTCCAGCGATAAGGGAACGGTTCACATATTCGCTCTTAAAGACACACACCTTAATCGGAGATCCACGTAATTTATTTTCTAGTTTACTTTGCAGTACGTTTAAAACACTTTACTATAAGAATGAAAACTAAAATTGATATTTTAGATTTTCGAAAATGGCATTCCTGGGGAACTACGTTGAAAGCCAATGGGCTTTAGCGAATTTTACGGTGCCACCTGAGTGCGCCTGTGTCTGTGCTTTCGGAACAAAAAATTCAGTAATTGGTAAGTGTTTGAAATTGCTTTAAAGTATTTAAATTAAATTTCTATTAATTACTAATAATTTAAATTTTGTTTCCAGCCGTTTGTATGGATGGAACCTTTCACAAATATGTCTTCACGTCGGACGGAAACTGCAATCGAGAGGCGTTCGATGTTTTCCTCGACGTCTGCAACGATGACGATTTTTAAATTGAGTGATATTGTCCCTAACTTTAATAATTGTGTAAACAATCTATTTCGAAGAAAACAAAATGTACAGTCTATTAAATAACAGATCGATATAGATAGCATTTATTTTATACTCGCACTATTTATGATTAAACATCGCTATCGAACAAAAATAAATATAATGTAAGTAAACCTAGAAACATTAACAAGTTTTTGTGATTTTATTCGGGCTTTTCAAGTTTCCTCATTTGTGGCATCATTTGTCTTCTTACTCTCTCTGAAATCCAGAGTAATTTTCTCTTTATTTTTTGTTTTTATTATCTAGAGTTGTTAAATAAATTATTTGTAAAGTTTAAAATTAAATTTCGTTTTATTTAAATTTTGAATGTTAGGACCTGAATGAATATTAGCCTGTTATTCAAGTAAAAAATTAATTATAGTTTTTTAGAACTTATAAGGCGTTTTAAAAAACTATTATTATTAAACAATCTAATCAGTTTCAAAAACAAGTTAGAGGTTAGAAAACTGTAAACTTAAATTTACAATGCAAACAATTGAAGAATGTGATCAAATCATTTTTAAGTAATAAATTTGAATTTGATTTCGGTCTAATTTGAATTTCTTAAATTTTAGTAATAAATTAATCATAAAAGAACTCACTGTAAGGTTCCGGGTCTAACATCGGACTAATGTGAATCTGATACGAAGCTAATCCAAAAGTTCCAACCAAAGCTAACAGAAGCAGTTTAAACTTTTGTTTACTTCTCATTTTTTAAACTTTTCTGAAAAAGTTCAATTCTATTATTAATACCATTTATACGTCGTTTAATTCAATTTCTTAATTAATAAAATATTGTGTACTTACTGTCAAAACTGAAAGAATTGGAAGGACAAAATATTATTTCTACCTCCGTGAAGATAGCACTACAAATATAAAAAATCATATTTTTGATAAGCGGAATCGTTTGTGGGTGTTTCGGAGTTAGTTTTTATCGTTTCGGGGTCAAAAATGTAAAAATGGGAGAATTTTCAAAATTTGCGTGCTAACTTCACGCTTGCACTGCAAATATCGTTTATTGAAAAAGTTCCTATATCATTCGTTTGTGGGTCGTTTGTGGACGAGTGGATTCAGACAGGAGTGTCGGCACCCGGTCGAATCCTACCTCCCACCACTTTCGAACCTGCCAGAGTTGCGACGTATTAGCGCGCTAAATTTCAAACTCACGTACAATTTTAATTTAATAAAATAAAATAGTTTAACAAATTTGCGATACAGTGAAATAATGTAATTGTTTTTTTTAAGCAACTGTAGTAAAAACAATATAATAATCTATGAGAAACTAATTAATTTTATTAATTTTATTGCCTGAAAGCAGGTTACGGCACACTTTATTTTTAGTTCCTAAACATATTGATATATTTAATAAAATGTATACATATATTTGTATGTGGGTGATTTCAAATTAACTTCTAAATTCGACACCGGTAAACTTTGCATTTCAATGTCGTTGATTATAATATATTTCTGTGATAGGATTCGAAAATAATTTCCCCGCACTTTTTAAAGAGAACTTACGTTAATTTTGCCTTCTATTCTCAAATTTTCATTATACCTGTGAAACGAACCTAGGGACAATGCACTTTATTAATCAGGATGTTTTCAAATGAAATAATTCGTAATAATGATAAAATATAATACTTCAAGCATTCAGGCTATGAAGTTAGCGGGGGACATGAATTCCGAAGTTAATTTAAAATGACCCATATATTTCTCACCAAATGTACACTTCATATACCTAACATATTGCAATGAAATAATAATAACGTAAAAAGTCTTAGAAAGAGTACATAATTTAAAATTTAAATAATAAGATTTAAGT
>JBAGKK010329393.1:0-19480 GCA_037177015.1 Euceroptres primus
TCACGGAAGAGAAACGAAAATTGCATGCACCAAAAGTTAATTACGAAGATGATACTTCCAGTGGCATGGGCGATGATCCAATTTTACAAAGTGTACCAAAGTTGTATAAAAAAAATATCTTTAGTCTAACCGCAAATTTCATGCGATCGCAGAAAAGTTTTCAGTTGACTTTATTGAATATCAGTTCACTTTATTGAACGTAATTTATTATTGTCTACATTCAGTTAGATGAAGATTTCAACACATTAAAAGATGAGTAAGATATTTTCCAAATCTGAAAAAGCTAAAGTCGAATGAGTACAATTTTTCGTTTTCACAAGCTTTTATAATCGACTAGGAAAAATGGTAGTAGTTTTTCGAAAAGACAATAAAAATCAATTTTCTCCACTCCCTTTTTTCCTCTTAATTTTTTTTTATTCTAAATTATTTTAATATTCGATCGAATAGATCGAATACCTGCTCAAAAACGTATGAAATAATTTTTTCCATTCTTGTAAAATTCGCGTTTCCTTATTTTTGTTATGCTAAATATAATTTAATTTCACCTTAACAAGGGTGTCTACGGACATTGTCACCATCGATGCACCAATTAACTCGATTGGCTTGAGAGCTCGCATCATTATTATGACTAAAGATTTTTTAGTATTTGTAGTTAGTATATTCCAATCCATTTCACATACTGAGTTTGCAATTTCTAAACTCTGTAAAAACATTCTGCGTAAGATCTTACGTGTGCAGAGTTTAAAAAGTTCAAAAATAATTGAAAAAAAAATTGAAAAATAATCTCTAGAAAGCAAGTAATTCGAGATTTTACTTAGCAATAAACATTTGAAGGGTTTTATTTTACGTACCCTACAAATCATTTCTTCTCCGTACCAACAGTAAAAAAAAATCTCAAACATGAAATCAGCCAAAATGACAACCATAAACCAGTAATGTGTCGAAAACAGTTCTACTTTTGCCAAACGGAAAATTATTAAGCCTAAAGCTGAAGTGGATACAAAAAATTGCACAAAGATCATCAAGCTGAATATTTGGTTCAACTTTTCACCCATTCTGTAAAAATTAAAGTTTTTCAGAAACAAACGTTTTTTATTATTCATCGTTAGTAAATTAACAGCTTTTTTAATTTTAAGAAATGAAAATCTAACGATAAATGATGAAACATGATGCCAAGTTTTCTGATATTCAACATTTAGCAAGGAAGACTAATTCGCAAGTGATATATTATTTTACAAATTCTCCTTTTCAAATAAAATCCTTTTCAATAAATTCCTCAGCATCAAAAAAACTTTTTGCGGATTTTAACTTTCTTTGTATGCTTGAGAAATATTTAAATTATTTTTACATCTACGTTTTTTTGTTGATATTACTATATTTTTTCTGTTCATAGTAAATGATGAAATTATAAAAACAAAATTTTAAATAATTTAAGAGGTTGACCAAGATTGTAAATCAAAACAAATCAAAAATATGCTTACGTATACAATTGTACATGATAAAACACACAATCCTTTATAATTTTTAACTCTTGTCGATAGACCACTTCTTGAATATTATTTTCCGTGAGCAATTTGGGTAATATGTCTAAACGATGTTTAAATATTTCCAATAGAGTACTAATCCGTTTCATACTCATAACTACATAAAGATCGATGGAGCAAGGTATTAAACTTATTGCAAGAAAAATGAATGCTTGATATAAGTAAATAAGAAAATATGTAACTCCAGACTCCAAGTTGAAAGGAATCCAAATACTCGTGAAAGGCAACGCAATGTTTGATGAACTCAGCAGAGGACTTAGCCAAAAAAATATGACAAAACTGAAGCACATAGTCAAAAATAAACTTGTTTGTATCCTGCATACAAATAAAAATGCTTTAAAAAAAGATACGAAAACATTCCTTCTGGCACTTCATTGAAAAAATGTTAAATTAAATTTCACATAAAATATTACATTAAATTAATATTAATATTAATATTTATAAAATAATAATTTATACCTGTCAAGACACTCAAATCCTTTTTGTATGGCAATTTCCTCTGCATCACGAGGCGTGAAAATCTCTTCCGAAAGCATATCATCAATAGCAATAATTTTATCGTGATGGAAAATAATATTCAACATTTTCATGATTACTGCACAAGAGGCTAAAAATATCAATAAACTTTCTGTTAGCGAGTCGATATCCTCAGAATATCGTAGAATGTAGATCAATAAAAACAGTGTGAATGATAATAATTAGGAAACTGTAAAATTCGTAGAAGTCAGTAGCCCATTCTAAAGTCCAGGATTTGGGTTTCCATGCACCAAACAGTTGCAGTACTGCAAATGGATACTTAGCCACATGCATTCAAATATTCAAATATAATACAAATAATATTAAAGCAAAACAATAAACAATACTTTTCTTTAGTGTAGGATATAACACTAAATATAGTATAATGTTCAAAGCAATAAAATCTCTGCCGGAGGAGACTTTATATCCTCATGTACGAAATTCTACAGACAGACTGATGCACTTCGTGCAGTGAATATCGACTCCAGCTATCATCCTAATAGACTTTTACAGTAATTAAATATTCCACGCTATAGCATTTTAAATGATGGGTTTACTTATAACTTCGCTGAAATATAACATTGTGGTTCCAGGTAGCAGCGATTTTATAATTAATTATAATTTATAATTATAATTTATAATTAATTATAATGCTCCTGCACGAAAGGGTCGTCCGTACGACGAAGGAAAGTATACCGAGATATAAGCTGAATTTTTAATTTGTCACTTCTATCAGTTGTAGACTGGACAGCACCGCGTTCACTTCAACATAGACTTTGCTGTCAGCGTGTAAAGATTGCAAAGAAACCAAATTATACTTATTGCGTTCACAAAAGTATAGTTTGTATATCACGAAAAAAATAATGTAGAGTTATATCGGGTATCTTGTTCCCTTTTTGAATGAGGCAGAAATATAATAATTATGCTTCACGCAAGGGGCGAATGTCCCGAAGAAAATTGTCTTAACAAAGATTTCCGATTACAGAGTGTATCAACTATATTCTACTTCGCTCGAGTGTCGTGTATCTCCATTTACTAATGCACAGAAATACGACACTCGAGCGAAGTAGAATATAGTTGATATACTCCGTTTTCGAAAATCTTTGTTAAGACAGTTTTCTTCGGGACAGTCGACATGACAGATGCTCCACTTTTAGCGACTCATAACCATTTTTCCAGGGATGGGTAAGTTACTTTTTAAAAGGAACTAGTCACCGTTACCGTTAAATCACGAAAAAAAGTAAACAGTTACTGATATCGTTACCGTAAAAAAACTATTAATTTGTTTATTCATGTAATTTAATTTAACCATAACGAGGGTGTCTGCGGATATTGTAACTATTGATTCACCAACTATCTCGATTGGTTTGCGGGCTCGCATCATTATCAGGACCAAACATTTTCTATAACTTATACATAGTAAATTTCAATTCAATTCGTTCACTGTGTTTACGATTTCTATATTCTGTAAAAAATTCTATGTGAATTCTTTGCATGTCGGATAGAAAAAAAATTGAAAAAAAATGGTGAATGTCAAATCTCTAATTCGAAATTTTAATTAGCATTGAACGCTTGATGAGTTGCATTCTGTTCACAATCATAAACCACAAATTTATCGAAAACAGTTTTACTTTTACCAAATGAAAAATTAATAAGCACAAAGCTGAAGTGGATATAAAAAATTGTACAAAGATCATTAAGATGAATATTTTATTCAATTTTCCCCTCATTCTGCAAAAAATTAAAGTTTTTTTGGAAATAAAACCTGTTTTTAGTATTAACAAAGGTTAAAAAAATTGTAGGACATAAAAATCTAACGATAAATAAAGAAAAATGAATAATGAATTCATTGAAAAAATTTATGCAAAGATAACATAATATAGGTCGCATTTAGCTTCATCTTCCCCGTCAATAAAATCTTCAGTTTCAAAAAAAGTTTTGAAAAATTTGAACTTACTTTAAATTTTTGAAGTACATTTAAATAATTTTTTTATCTTCTTTTTCTACTGATGTCACCAGTACATTTTCCTTGTTCATAGTACATGAATAAATTCAAAACGTTAAACAATTTTCTTTATTAAATAAAATTTAAATAATTTAAAGTGTAACCGGAATGTTAAATTAAGAATACACTTATACGTATACAAATGTATATGATACAATATCCATACCTCCATTATTTTTAATTCACATCCATTGTCCACTTCTTGATGATTTTCCTTGAGAAGTTTTGGTAATATGTCTATTCGATGTTTAAGTATTTACAGTTGAGTACTAATACGTTTCATTATCGAAACGACATAAAGATCGATGGAGCAACTTATTAAACTTACTGAAAGAAAAAGGAATGCTTTATATAAGTAAGCAAGACAATATGAAGCTCTAGACTAGACACTCGAAGCTGAAAGGAATCCAAATACTCATAAAAGGCAATGCAAAACGTTTGATGAACTTAGCAAAGGATTTAGCCAGAAAAATACGACAAAATTGAAGCACATAGTCAGAAGTGAACTTGTTTTTTTCCTGCAACTCAAATAAAAATGCTTTAAATATTAACGTTTTAGAAAAAAGAATACGAAAAAAACATTCCTTCTGACACTACATACATTTTAAAAATGGTAAATTAAATTTTACATAAAATAATAATTTATAGATTTTTATAAATTTATGAATGATGTGTCACCAACCTTTCAAGAGACTCGTACCCTTTCTGTATGGCAATTTCCTCTGCATCGCGAGAAGTTCAAATATTTTCCAAAAGCATATTATCAACAGCAATAATTTTATCATAATTGAAAATAATATTCAGCATTTTTATGATTATTGCATAAGAGAAACAAAGTACACTCATCCCTAGATTATGGGCCCCTAGATTATGGGCCACCTTCATGGTCGTTCACGCTTTACTGATTCTGTCCCCCGCCCCTGAGCGTCACGCGACGGCGCCATCGCTCGGGCAGTCAGGGGCGCCATACGTTGTTTCCATCACGACTCTCTGCGCATTTACTTTTATACGTTCAGAGACTATATACGCGGTCCTGAATGTAGACATAAGACAGTTCGCTCGTCGCTTTAAATCCGGTTCAAACTGGAGTTTAATAGCATTAGATTTTGGACCGTCTACCTCCGAGCCTGGCCCATAATCTAGAAATGAGTGTATCAATAAACTTTCTGTTAGTGAATCGATATCATCATAAAATCGTAGAATACAGATCAATAAAACGTATGAAATTTTACAGGTATGGTTTACTTATGATTTCGCAGAAATATAACGTTGTGGCTCCAAGCGGCAGCGATATTATTATTAATTATTCATGTCACTTCCTGCAAGAGAAGGTAGTCCGTTCTAAGGAAGGACATAAGCTGAATTTTTAATTAGTTGACTCGATCAGTAGTAGACTGGACAGCACCACGTTCACTTCATCATACTCTTTGCTCCTAGCATATACAAATTGTAATGAAACAAAAGTCCCTTCTGAACTTTGATTGGAATCAGTGTATATTTAAAATTTTTCATAAACATTTTAACAATGTCTACAACTGTACAATTGAACGACTATTATAATTGCATCAGTTTGGATTTGAAAATTTTAGAGAGTTTAAAGGATAAGTATTTTTGTACAATTGCAACCTCAATACTTGAAACAAATTTCAGTTTTATTTTATATGTATATATATGTTTTATATTCTAAATAATAATAGAAATACTTTCTCTTGAGTAGAGAATGTAAATAACATAATTTACATATAATTTCAGAAAAAAATTAAGAAAGAAGATATTTTCATAAATTGTTTTAAATATAGCATAAATAAATATAATTAATCATACTTATTATGTGCATAAAAGTAATTTTATATACAGTTTCAACATCCTGAATGTTCGGATAAGAATAATATGGACTTATTTCACGTCTTTTATTCCCTTTTGAATGACGCAGAAATGTAATAATTGTTGTACTTCACTCATAGGGTGAATTACACATGACAGTTGCCCCGCTTTTGGCGACTCATAACGATTTTTCTGTTAATTAGTGTTATAATGAGAAGATATAAAATTTCTTTAACCGTTTTTTCACTTCTTTATTGAACAATTTTAACTGCAAACTTGTGAAGTTAGAATAATTATAAGACGATAAAAATATTACCCAATTCACTAGTTATTTGTCCATCAATTTCAAGAAAGCAAGATTAAAAATGTTACAATAATCTAATCAGATGAAGTTTGCAGCAACTTAAATTTCGAAAGAAAAACGACAGTTAATAAAATTTGGTTACGATATTTCTTTATAATCTGGTTTCGATGTTTTAAAAACTAAATCGGATTCAACAAAAAATGGAATGCATTAATTATCAATTTGGTAAAAAACAAATATTAATTTGCTTATTTATGTAATTTAATTTAAACACAACAAAAGTGTCTGCAGACATTGTAACTATTGATCCGCCAACTATTTCAATTGGTTTGCGAGCTCACACCATTATCACGACCAAGCATTTTCTAACATTTAGATTTAGTAAATTCCAATTCAATTCGTAAACTGAGTTTGCAATTTCTGTACTCTGTAAAAAAATTCTATATTAAGTTCTTTGCATGTATAAAGTAGAAAATCTATCAAAATTAAAAAAAATTAGTTGGCAATTTAATTCGATATTTTAACTATCAATAATTGCTTGATGAGTTTTATTTTTTTTTAAATTTAATTGCGTACCTTACAAATCATTTCTTCTTCGTACCAACAATAAAAAAAAGTTTCAACCACTTAAACAGACAATCGTAAACCAGAAATGTGTCGAAAACAGTTTTACTTTTGCCAAATGAAAAATTATTAAGCCCAAAGTTAAAGTCGACACAAAAAATTGTACAAAGATCATAAAACTGAATATTTCGTTCAACTTCTCCCCCATTCAGCAAAATTAAAGTTTTTATGAAATAAAAGCTTCTTTTATTATTCATTGCTAGTATAATCAACGGTTTGAACAATTTTGAGATGTAAAAATCTAACGATAAATAAACAAAAGATGCCAAGTTTTCTGATATTCAAAATTTTTCGAGAAAGACAATTTCGGAAGTGGGCCTATGAAGGGCCTGCGTGGGTTGCCTCGTTTCTACGGAGGCGGAGGTCCTACACGTAGGCAAATCACGTGGACGTAGATGCTACGTAAGTAAATGGAAAAACGACATGTTTTTTTATCCAGGCCCTAGGTAAGCTACCTACGAGGGACCTAGACATGACCCATCGTAGGACCATGCCAATCCCTATAATGGTTCTCTTTATAGCCTTGGAAAGGCCCTCACATACAAATGTATATGATATAATATCGAGTCTTCCATTATTTTTAATTCACATCGATTATTCACTTCTTAATAATTTTCCTTCAGAAGTTTTGGCATTATGTTTAAGTATCAAAATCTACATTATTTTTAACATTAAAATATGGAATTAAATATTTTAAAATACATAAAATTAAATGCAAAATATAGATTTGGTTGATTACATTCTTCATAAGTGAAGAAAGATTTTTTATCTTTATTGTTTTTTATTATTAGACACGACTCTTTTTGAAAAAAGAACCAACGATACCCCACTATTCGAAAATCAAAGAGCTTGATAATTTTACTGTAATGACTAATCACATAAATGGATTAAATTACGAGGCAAATTGAGTTGTTAGAAAACAAAAGTTTAATTATTATTATTAAATATTATCATTATCATTATCATTATCACTTATCTTTTATATAGATGTAAAAATTTTTTATTTCATTTCATGCACACAATTTAGTGAATTTTCCATGCTCTATATGAAGACATAAGAATGACAACTCGTTAAAGACCATTTGAATTTGGCCCCCAAGTAATAGTTAAAATAACCTAATTTAGGGGCCAACTTCAAATGGTCTTTACCGAGTTGTCATTCTCATGTCTTCATGTCTGATCGTAGGAGAGTGATCGATTTGGCCAATAACGAAGCTTCTCTGATTATCGCTACACACGAACATCAACTTAGGAACATCAGAGCGAATTAGTAGTGTTATTCAACTCTAAAGAGTGTATTAGTGTTAATTATTTACATTAGTGAAAAACACAGAAACATTAATAAAGTTTTAAAAATTAAAAGTCCGTCGTTTAATTTTATAACAATAATTTTCGTCATTTCGGCATTTTCATTTGGCTTCTTCTCGATCTCATGACGAAAAAAGCACTGTATTTGCCATGTCCAAACGAAAATTTTGGCTCGAGCGATTAAATCCCTCGGCTTCGCCTCGTGATTTAAACTACGCTCTCGTCAAAATTTGCGTTTAAACTTGGTGAATAATATACTATTAATCAGATGAAGTTTGCAACACACTAAAAGCTGAGTAAGCTGCTTTCAGGATCTGGAAAAGAGAAAATGTGTTTTGGAGTAAACTTAGTTTTCAAAAGAAATACGACAGTTAATAAAATTTGGAAACAATTATTCTTCAAAATCAATTTTTATGTTTTAAAACTGTGTCGAAATCGGCAACAAAGAGTTGAATGTATCAATTATCAATTAGATAACAAATTATGAATTTGCTTATTATTTATGTAATTTAATTTAACCATAACGAGGGTGTCTGCGGACATTGTAACTATTGATTCTCCAACTATCTCGATTGGTTTGCGAGCTCTCATCATTATCACGATCAAGCATTTTCTAGAATTTAGATTTAGTAAATTCCAATTCAATTCGTAAACTGAGTTTGCAATTTCTGTACTCTGTAAAAAATTCTATATTAAGTTCCTTGCATGTATGAAATAAAATATCCGTCAAAATTGAAAAAAAATAATTTGTTAGATTTTAATAAGTAATAAACGCTTGGTGAGTTTTCTTTTCCTAGCATACCTTACAAATCATTTCTTCTCCGTACCAACAGTAAAAAAATATTTCAAACATGAAATCAGTCAAACTGAAAATCATAAACCAGAAATGTGACGTAAACAATTCTACTTTTGCCAAATGAAAAGTTATTAAACCCAAAGCGGTAGTGGATACAAAAAATTGTACAAAAATCATCAAGCTGAATATATCGTTTAACATTTCCCCCATTCTGCAATAATTAAAGTTTTTTTAATAAAAACTTTTTTAATATACATTACATATCACAAATGGTTTTAAAAAATCTTATGTTAAAAAGATCCTTACGAATACAAATGTATATGATATAATATCCAGTCTTCCATTATTTTTAATTCACATCGATTATTCACTTCTTGATAATTTTCCTTCAGAAGTTTTGGCATTATGTCTAAACGATGTTTAAGTATTTCTAGTTGAGTACTGACTCGTTTCATTACCATAACGACATACAGATCAATAGAGCATGTGATCAAATCCATTACAAGAAAAATTAATGCTTCGTATAAATAGGTAAGCCAATATAAAACTCTAGACTCCAAGCTGAAAGGAATCCAAATACTCATGAAAGGCAATGCAACGTTTGATGAACTCAGCAGAGGACTTAGCCAAATATATATGACAAAACTGAAGCACATAGTCAGAAGTGAACTTGTTTGTATCCTGCAACTCAAATAAAATGCTTTAAATATTAACGTTTTAAAAAGAAAGGATACGAAAACATTCCTTCTGACACTACATACATTTCAAAATGTTAAATTAAATTTTACATAAAATAATAATTTATAAATTTTTATAAATTTCTGAATGATGTGTCACCAACCTGTCAAGAGACTCGTACCCTTTCTGTATGGCAATTTCCTCTGTATCGCGAGAAATGCAAATGTTTTCCAAAAGCATATTATCAGCAGCAATAATTTTATCATAATTGAAAATAATATTCAGCATTTTTATGATTACTGCACAAGAGGAACAAAGTATCAATAAACTTTCTGTTAGTGAATCGATATCATCAGAAAATCGTAGAATATAGATCAATAAAAACACTGCGAATGAGAATAATGCAATAATAATTAAGAAACTGTAAATTCCGTAAAAGTAAGTTGCCCATTGTGAAGTCCAGGATTTGGGTTTCCATGCGCCAAAGATTTGCAGTACTGCAAACGGATACTTGGCCACATTCATTCCAATATTCCAATATAATAAAAATAATAATAAACCAAAATGACAAACTATACTTTTTCTTTAGTATAAGATATAATACTCAAATTAAAATACTCTGCTCTGTTTATTTCAACAAAATTTTATATAAATTATCTAGTAATTTCATACATTTTGGAACTTGCTTTTCAGTATTTGTTTTTCTAAGAGAAAAATTTTATATATTTATATAAATTTTTATGTTTAGCTTTATTTTCTTTCAAGTCAAACTTATAGTTTAATGTTCAAAACAATAAAATCTGTCGGAAGAGAGTTTACGTTCACGTATGTAATTATACAGCAGACTGATGCACTTCCTGCATCAGTATCGATTCTAGATATCACCCTAAGACTTTTCCAGCAATTTAATATTCAGCGCCATAGAGTTTCTAATTTAGTAGTCAACGCCATAGAGAAGTCTAATAATGGATAACTTATGATTTCGCAGAAATATAACGTTGTGGCTCCAAGCGGTGGCAATATTGTTATTAATTATTCATGTCAGTTCCTGCAAGAGGGTAGTCCGTTCTATGGAAGGATATAAGCTGAATTTTTAATCTGTCAACTCTATCTGTAGTAGACTGACCAGCACCGCGTTCACTTCATCAGTCTTTGCTCCTAGCGACCTAGCATGTAAAAATGGCAATTAAAATAAAGACACCTTCTGAATTTTGTGTGGAATCAGTGGATATTAAAAATTTTCATAAACATTTTGAGAATTTCTACAACTAAACAATTCTACGTCTATATAATTGAAACCATATTTGTTAACTGAGAAAAGTAGATAGTGAAAAGGAGGGGAAGTTAATATCTGGAAATTAAACTTCGGGACAGCTATCTATGATATTAAGACGTAATATCTAGATATTAAGATGTAATGTTGATGAATCAGTCTGGACTTTGTATTTATGTTAGATCCCTCAATCAGTCGTCGATTGGAAAGGTCAATTACAATGAAAAACAAACAAAAGTTAATTGTCAAAACGTTTCGGTCCTGAGTTTGGACCCTCTTCAGTAAATTAAGATGTAATATCTAGATATTATAATATAATATCTCATATATTAAATCATAATATCTAGATATTACACCATAAAATCTTATATAGATGTCTCACACTTCAATATCCAGATATTAAGTTACCCTATTTTGCACTATCTATTTTTCTCAGTGTTGAGATATATAAATTTTAGAGAGCCGAAGGATAAGTATTTTACACTATTTCGGGCTCCATTCTTAAAACAAATTTCAGTTCTGTATTGCATAACAGAGAAACAATAGCTTCTCATGAGATGAGAATGTAAATAAAAATAATTTACATATAATTTCGGGAAAAATGAAGAAAGAAGATATTTTCATAAATTGTTTTAAATATAGCATAAATAAATATAATTAATCATACTTATTATATGCACGAAAGTAATTTTATATACAGTTTCAGCATCCTGAATGTTCGGATAAGAATAATAATTATTGTACTTCACGCATAGGGTGAATTACACATGACAGTTGCCCCGCTTTTCGCGACTCATAAAGATTTTTCTGTTCAGTAGTGTTATGATAAGAGGATATAAAATTTCTTTAACCGTTTCTACACTTCTTTATTCAAAAAATTTTAACTACATACCCTGAAAAGGTAGTTAGAATAATTATAAGGCGATAAGAATATTATCCAATTTAGTAATTATTTATCCATCAGTTCCAAAAAAGCAAGATTAAAAATGTTACAATGATCTAATTAGATGAAGTTTGCAGCACACTAAAAGCTGAGTAAGCTGCTTTCAGAATCTGAAAACGAAAAATTGTGTTTTGTAGTAAACTTAAATTTCGAAAAAAAAACAATAGTTAAAATTTGGATACAATTTTTCATCATAATTTTTTATATTTTTAATGTTTCAAAAAATAAATCAAATTCGTCAACAAAAAATGAAATGCATCAATTATCAATTTGATAAAAAACAAATATTAATTTGCTTATTTATGTAATTTAATTTAACCATAACGAGGGTGTCTGCAGACATTGTAACTATTGATCCGCCAACTATTTCCATTGGTTTGCGAGCTCGCATCATTATCACGACCAAGCATTTTCTAGAATTTATACTTAATAAATTCCAATTCAATTGGTACACTGAGTTTGCGATTTCCGTACTCTGTAAAAAAATTCTATATTCAGTTCTTTGCATGTATAAAGTAGAAAATCCATCAAAATTGAAAAAATTAGATGGCAATTTAATTCGAGATTTTAATAAGCAATAATCGCTTGATGAGTTTTATTTTTTTTTAAGTTTGTTTATGTACCTTACAAATAATTTCTTCTCCGTACCAACAGTAAAAAAAAGTTTCAGCCATGTAATCACTTAAGCAGACAAACATAAACCAGAAATGTGTCGAAAACAGTTTTACTTTTGCCAAGTGAAAAATTATTAAGCCCAAAGCTGAAGTCGACACAAAAAATTGTACAAAGATCATAAAGCTGAATATTTCGTTCAACTTCTCCCCCATTCTGCAAAATTAAAGTTGTTTTGAAATAAAAACTCTTTTTATTATTCACCGCTAGTATCATCAACGGCTTGAAAAATATTAAGACATAAAAATCTAACGATAAATAAAATAAAGATGTCTAGTTTTCTGATTTTCAAAATTTTTCGAGAAAGACAACTTCTTAAGTGGTAAACATATGTAACATTGCAGAAATTTATCTTCATCCCTCTCCTTTATTAAAATCTTCAGATTCAAGAAAAGTTTTTGAAAAATGTGAACTTCCTTCGTACTTATATGTTTGAAAAATATTTAAATAATTTTTTAATTTTCAAAATTTTAAATATAATTTAAGGGCATCGGAGAATCTTATGTTAAAAAATCCTTACGTATACAAATGTATATGATATAATATCCAGTCCTCCATTATTTTTAATTCACATCGATTGTCCACTTCTTGATGATTTTCCTTGAGAAGTTTTGGTAATATGTCTATTCGATGTTTAAGTATTTCCAGTTGAGTACTAACTCGTTTCATTATCATGACGACATACAAATCAATAGAACAAGTGATTAAATCCATTACAAGAAAAATTATTGCTTCGTATAAGTAGGTAAGCCAATATAAAATTCTATATTCCAAGCTAAAAGGAATCCAAATACTCGTGAAAGGCAATGCAACGTTTGATGAACTCAGCAGAGGACTTAACGAAATATATATGACAAAACTGAAGCACATAGTCAGAAGTAAACTCGTTTGTATCCTGTAACTCAAATGAAAATTCTTTAAGGGTATGTGATACATAATGACGTCACGAATTACCGATCGATTTTTTATTTATATTCAGAGGGTTTATTAAGAGAGAAATGGAAATATAATGCTAACATTTTTGAAAATAATAAAGAATATATTTAGGCATCGATGTATGGTGCGTTTCAATTTTTGTTTTGAAAAAAAAAATTTTTGAAATAATTTTTTTTCAAAATAAAAATTGAAACGTACCAAACATCGATTCTTTCGATTCCTGATCGAATCCATTTTTAATCAGGTAGGTTCTACACTTGAAGTCGCAGAATCTCTCGGGGACAAAATATATTGTTTTTTAGAGAAAATTAGGCGATACTTATTTTTGCGATTTGTGAAACAAAAATTTCTGCGAAGTTATGGGTATTTGCATTTTTGCTTTGTTTTTCAAAAGAACCCAAATTTTTTCTTTAAACTTCTATTTGTAACTTTTGACCTGATTGAGATGTTTAAGATTTCTTCCCAGATTCTGATAGCGTCTGTTGTCTTCTTTCGAAAACCGCCAAAAAATTTAGAAAACGTTCAAACTTAACAAAATGGCGGCAGTTTTTTCGAAAATATTTATGATCGATTTTCTCAAAAAACCCACACTTATGTTTTTTGCCAATTTTTTGTTGAATTTGTACTACCATAGCGAAGATATCTTGTGAGTTTTATGTGGGCTAAATAACTTTTGTGTTTTTTTTTATCAGACCAGAAATTTAGACATCTCCATGAATCATATCATAAATTGAAAAAACAATACAATCAATGATTCCGAGTAACCATGCAAATCTCCCAACCTTAATTTTCGGCTCCTTACAGACAACGCACTCAAACAAGATAGAAGGGAGAGAAGAAAAGAGAGAGATCAACCAATCCAACCATATCATTTGTTATTATTATTAAAAATTACTCGGAATCATTGATTGTATTATTTTTTCAATTCATGATATGATTCATGGAGATGTGTAAATTTCTGGTCTGATAAAAATATTTTAAACAGAGACATTAAGCCCCAGATTTTGTTACCATTCAGAGAATCCATTTCTCGATTATGACTGGTTCTTAGTCGCCTAAAAAAATAACTTTTGTCGCCAGGAGAATTTTTATTCATAAAATTGAACTTTCGCATTTTTCTCGAAAACAATTACAGATACGAAAAAATGTTAAGAAAATAGTTTGCACAATTAAAAAATTTCTACAAAAAGTTCTTTTACTCATTTAGGATATCTTGCAACATTTCCGAGAAAAATAAAAAAATTCAATTTTCATGCACAAAAAAATTTTCTTGACTTCTAGTTTATGGAATAAATAAACCCATTAATAAATAAATAAATACTCATACCCATATTTTGTTAAATAGTTTAAAAAAATGTACGTTTATACAAAGAAGATTTCCTGTGAGTTTTACGTGGGCTAAACATTTTTTATGGCCAGAAAATTATTTTTCATAAAATCGAACTTTCAAATTTTTTGCTAAAACGATTTAAGTTATAAAAGTTATGTCAAGACTAAAAATTGTTTGTCTGAAAAGTTTTTATATTCAATATATTTAAATATATTTCACATTCACCCTGATATTTTACAATAATGTACAAAAATTCTTTTGAATCTCAGTTTTAAAAAAATAATAATACCTGGGCCCACGTTTCCAGATTTTTATTACACTCGTTGAATTGAGGACCGGGCTCGGGGGCAGACGGTCCTCGACGCAATGCTTTCGAGCGAGCAATCTTATGTGAAGCGTGAACGACCATGAAGGTGGTCCTCGATTCAGGGGCCTTCGATTCAGCGACGAGTGTATCTATTTCTTCAAATTCTTCATTAGAGTCCTCGAGATCCGAAGAGGAATCATTAGATTCTGTAGATAATTTAGAAACACAATCGTGTTTAGCAGTTTTGGCCATGTAAGAAGTTTTCATATCACCTTCATCTATCTCCATCTTCCATATGTGAAATTTTTGTATTCTGAGATGGACGGCACCTTCTTCCACTCTCGCGTTTTCATTCGTGGAAAACTTTTTAGCCAAACAATGTCTTGTCTTGACATTATTTTTGTAACTTAAATCGTTTCAGCAAAAAATTTGAAAATTCGAATTTATGGAAAATAATTTTCTGTCCATAAAAATTGTTTAGCCCACGTAAAACTCACAGAAAGTCTTCTTTATGTAAACTTACAGTTTTTAAAACTATTTAGGAAAATATGGGTATGGTTGATTATGGGTATTTATTTATTTATGGGTATTTCCAGAAACCAAGAATCAAGAAAATTTTTTTGTGCATGAAAGTTGCATTTTTTTATTTTTCTCGGAAATGGTGCAAGATATCATAAATGTGTAAAAGAACTTTTTGTAGAACTTTTTTAATTGTGCAAACTATTTCCTCAACATTTTTTGTATCTGTAATTGTTTTCGAGAAAAATGCGAAAATTCAATTTTATGGAAAAAAAAACTCTCCTGGCCACAAAAGATATTTAGCCCGCATAAAACTCACAAGATGTCTTCCCTATGATAGTACAAATTCAACAAAAAATTGGAAAAAATGTAAGTGTGGGTTTTTTAAGAAAATCGACTATAAATATTTTCAGAAAAACTGCCGCCATTTTGTTAATTTTGAACATTTTCTAAATTTTTTGGAGGATTTCGAAAGAAGACGATAAACGCTCCCAGAATCTGGGAAAAAATCTTGAATACCTCAATTAGGTCAAAAGTTACAGAAGTTTAAAGAACAAATTTGAGTTTTTTTGTAAAACAAAGCAAAAAATTCAAATCCCCATAACTTCGTAGACATTTTTTTTCACAAGTCGCAAATATACGTATCGCTTAATTTCTTCTAAAAAACAACATATTTTCTCCCCGAGAGATTCTGCGTCTTCAAGTGTAGAAGCTGCCAGATTTGAAATGGATTCGGTCTCCTTATTATTTCCTCAAGTTTTAGAATTATAGTTACATTTCTCGCTTAATTAACCCGCTGAATATAAATAAAATTCAGTCGGTAATTCGTGACATCATTATCCTCAAAGAAAAAAGAAATGAAAACATTCCGTTACTTCATTTTAAAAATATTAAATTAAATACACAAAATATTTTTCATATAATATTTATGTTACAATAAATAATAAATTAAATACATTTAATATTAAATATTAAATGTGATGTGTCACCAACCTGTCAAGAAACTCGTACTCTTTCTGAATGGTAATTTCCTCTGGATCACGGGAAATGCAAATGTTTTCCAAAAGCATAGTATCAATAGCAATAATTTTATCATGATTGACAATAATATTCAACATTTTCATGATTACTGCGCAAGAGGTACAAAATATTAATAAACTTTCTGTTAATGAGTCGATATCATCAGAAAATCTTAGAATGTAGATCATTAAAAACGCTGAGAATGAGAATAATGCAATAATAATTAAGAAACTATAAATTCCGTAGATGTAAGTAGCCCATTGTGAAGTCCAGGATTTGGGTTTCCATGCACCAAAGATTTGCAATACTGCAAATGGATACTTGGCCACATTCATTCTAATAATAGAAAAAAAAAATAACAATTATTTTTAAACTCATGCAAGATATAACAGAGTAAAAATGAATGAAAGAATCAGTAAATCCTTGTACAAGTAATGAAGTAATTTCCTACCTTTTGAAAGCTTGGGTATACGTATTTCAATATTTGTTTCTTTGTGAGAATTAATTTATTTCATATGCACTTCACTTTTTTATAATAAAATATATAATATAATGCATAAATCAATTAAACTAATCATTGGAAAATTGATTTACATATATAAGATATTCTGCTTCATAAACTGACGGCCTCTGGAGAATGAGTGAAGATAATTCCCTACGTTATCCTAGAATATTTCGGGTCACGTATTCTTTTCCAGAAAGTTTAAAATGGCCAATAAGATAATTTTCTTGTACAGGGTAAAATAATGATCTAATAATTACCGCTACGCACGAATATCAAATTATGAATACCAGAGCGAAATTAGTATTATTATTCGTCTTTAACAAGTTTATTAGTGTCAATTATTTATACCAGTCGTGCACGGAAAGGTTGTTTGTAACACGAAAAGAATAGAAAACATATAGTGAAAATTAATAAAGTGTTAAAAGTTAAAACTCCTTCAGACTTTAGGTCCTTACGAATTTAGTTACATTAATAAAAACAGGGACGAATTATTAAATTCCTTTCCTAACAAGTTTACTATTTCTAAAAAAATTATAAACAATTCTTAAGACTTTAAATATATTCTCAAATTCAAATCTAAATGATTAAATTGAATTGATAAATTAAAATCAATTACTTGAAGCGAGAGTGTTTGTAATGTACCTCACTTTGTAATAGGAACTGTGAGACTAGTATTTGTATTAAAATCACACTTTTCTGGTCGATGACGGTAGGTAAAAGATGGTTAGCAGGCTACTGGATCATAGAACGGTTCATGGGAAAAAAAAGGATTTGCATAATTGTGAGGTGCCTCGACGGTTACTCCGTTGGCTGATGTAGACTGCAGATATACTCTTTCGTTTATGAATATCGCATCACTTCATTGCACTGACATACTTCCTTATTCTTAGATTGACACGAACTCGGTTCTGCATTGATGCAGGCAATGTTCGATTATTATGCATTATGCACAAGCTTCCTTCATTTACATGATAATTTTTCTTATTTGAACCTTTTCAATATGATAATTTATGCATTTCTCTTCAATGGTACAAAAGGGAAAAATTGCAATATGGTAATAAAGGTAAATCAATATTTTTGCAATTGAAAAATAAGGTCAGATTTTCCGAATTGCTTCTTTTAATTGAATTTATAAATTCAAATTTAAATGCATGCATGTTATTGTATAATTATGTTCTTGAATTTCAAACTCTCATTTTTCACGTATTTTATACATTCAGCCAATAAAATATTTTTACATTTTACATTTATATTTACATTTACATTTTACTGCCAATAAAATATTTTTTCTCTCATTTTTGTTCATTTACTTTATAAAGTAATAATATAAACTTTATTATTTTCACTTATTATATTGTTATTACTGTTACTCAAATTTTACTGGAGTACAGAAATTTAAAAACAGCTTGAAAGTTAAATTTATTACTCTCTTATAGTTTAGTAGACATATTTACAATCTTCGATGTAAAAGAAAATACCGAACGAGAGCCAAGATTATTCGAAAGTAAAGTAATTGGGATCATTTTCTTGATTTTTAACTCTCTTGGAGAATTTAATAACAGCAATTCTTATTTATTGTAAAATACTATGTTTTGCTTGATACAATGAAACGAGATTATAAAATTATAAAACTGTACGTGAAACTCAATTCATAAAAAAACTATAGTTTCAACACGTAATTAGATATCTTGAAAGAGGAACGTTTGTAATTCAGAGACAAAGTGCAAGAATTCTAATATTCAGTTATTATTCTGCTTCATATTCTACAAAATATGAAGGAGAAATTGCAAAATAATGCACTTTCTGCTAGATATGTATATAATATAATATAATATAAATTTTACGTGCCCTCGTTTTAGAAAAAAAAAACTTATTACCGAAATATGTATACATTCTGATGAGAAAAATGTACAATTTGTTCCCCTTATGTAGAATTGTATAAACTGTACCTATTTCCAATCACTCATTTCACCTTGACGCACCTCATGTACTTTCTTTGTTAAATGTAGAACATTTCTTGCCTTCTATGTGAGTATCATGCCACTATTCTTTTAGGCAGAAACCACTTTCTCTTCTGAACTACAGAATATTATCCCTGAAGTATTTTGTTTATGAATTAGAAACCAACACATAGAAAAAATTGGAGGTTCCTTTTTGTTGCAGTTCTAATGGACATAGGGAAATCACGTAGAAAGTGGCGCCATCTATGAGGGTTTCTTTTTGTTGCCTCTTCATTGAAACCCGAAAATCGGTTCTAATTAAGGGTATGTGATACATAATGACGTCATGAATTACCGACCGATTTTTTATTTACATTCAGCGGTTTTATTAAGAGAGAAATGCAAATATAATGCTGAAATTTTGGGAAATAATAAA
>JBAGKK010329498.1:0-19466 GCA_037177015.1 Euceroptres primus
GCTTACTAAAGCAATTGGTAAACGATTCGGCACTATTTCATTAATAGAAAACTACTAATTCAGATTTAGAGAGTACTATTTTAATTAAAACTTAATGTCAATCCTCTGCCTAGTAAAATGATCTTTTATCGTCAAAAACCGCCAAATCGGCCGTCTGCTCGGAAAAAGCACTTTTTTTCGACAAAAATCGACCGACAGTACAATCCTTAACGGATTTTTTTCTTTTTTTTTCTTAGATATGACTAGAAATTAGAAAATTTTTAGAAATTTTTAGTAAGTCATCCAGGTATGTATAACGAGTGACCGCGAATATTTCATTCTAACTAAACAAAAATTTGTTATTTACCAACAAAGTTTAAACTTTTCTGTATATAACTTGTCAGTGATTTTAAGATTTTCAAATTTATTAAAACAGGTCCTAAATCAATGTAATGACTACCTGAAAATAATGCCATGTAGGTTAGAGTAAGAAAAAAAATTGTTTATGTTATAAACAAACTATTAAACAAAAGAATTTTTTCCTGATTCGGAATGATTACCTATTTTAAATCCATATATTTTGTATGAAATACGACAGATAATAATGTGCGCTTACAATTAGTTAAGAAAAACTGCTGTTTTCCAATTATTTAAACAATTTTTATAAACAAATGCACACTTTAACCATTTTTTCATGAATAGGCTTCATTTTTTTCGCGGAATCAACTTGAAATGTTTTGCCAAAGACTACTTGCTGTCATATTTTTCATAGTTACAAAATCTGCTAATTATATAAACAATTTTTATAAACAAATGCACTTTTGACCATTTTATCATGAATAGGCCTAGTTTTTTGTGGAATGAACTAAAAAAGTTTTTCCAGAAACTCGTTGCTGCCATATTTTTCATAGTGATAAAAACTGTTAATTATATAAACAATTTTTATAAACAAATGCACACATCTGCAACAAAAACGAACTGTCTTTTGAGTTAGTTGGTTCAAAATGAACCGAAAAAGTGATTCAAAATGAACCGAAAAAGTGATTCAAAATGAACCGAAAAAGTGATTCAAAATGAACCAAAAAATTTTATATTGAATCATTTTATATTGAACCACTTGGTTCAATATAAAACTAATATCGGGTCCAATCTGAACCCGATTTCGTTTGGTTCAAAAATAACCACAATGGCTCGATATGAACCAAAATCGGGTTCTTTTGGAACCAAATCTGGATTTCCTGATAGTCAATTTTTCATATTTTTTTAACGTGTGTTCACGATGAACAAAAAAAAAAATGATCCAGATGATTTGCAACAAGAACGAACTGTATTTTGAGAGTGATTTGGTTCAACATGAACCGGAAAAGTGACAATATGAACCACTATCGGGTTGAATTTGAACCCGATTTCATTTGCTTAAAAAATAACCACAATCAACTCGAAATGTCTGGTTAAAGACTCCTTGCTATTATATATTTAAAACTGATAGAAGCTATTAATTCCTTAAACGAAAATTAAGCCTATTCATAAAAAAATGGTAAAAATGTGCGTTTGTTTACAAAAATTGTTTATATAATTAACAGTTTTTGTCACTATGAAAAATATGACAAGGAGTCTTTGACAAAACATTTGAAGTTGATTCTGCAAAAAAATTAAGCCTATTTATAAAAAAATGGTAAAAACGAGTATTTGTTTATAAGAATTGTTTATATAATTAACAGTTTCTGTCACTTTGAAACGTATGATAGGCAAGAGTCCCAGAAAGACATTTCTAGTTCATTCCGCAATAAAAATTAGGCCTATGAATGAAAAAATAGTCAAAGCGTGCATTTGTTTAAAAAATTGTTTATATAATTTACAATTACTGTCATTATAAAAAATATGACAGCAAGGAGTCTTTGGAAAAACAATTCAAGTTGAATTTGCAAAAAATGAAACCTAATTATGAAAAAATTGTAACAATGTAAATTTGTTTATAAAAATTGTTTATATAATTAATAATTTTTGTCACTACGAAAAATAAAATAGCAACGAGTTCCTGGAAAGACATTGCTATTCATTCCGTAAACAAAATGAGACCATTCATGAAAAAATGGTCAAAATGTGCATTTGTTCATAAAAATTGTTTATATAATTAACAGTTTTTGTCGCTTTGAAAAATATATAAGCAAGGAGTCTCTGAAAAGATATTTCTAGTTCATTCTGCAAAAAAATTAGGTCTATTCATGAAAAAATGGCCGAAATGTGTATTTGTTTATAAAAATTGTTTACATAACTAACAATTATTGTCATTATGAAAAATATGGCATTAAGGAGTCTTCGGAAAAACATTTCAAGTTGATTCCGCAAAGAAAAATGAAGCCTATTCATAAAAAAGTGGTGAAAATGTGCATTTGTTTATAAGAATTGTTTATATAATTAACAGTTTTTGTCACTACGAAAAATATAATAGCAGGGAGTCCCTGGAAAGACATTGCTAGTTCATTCCGTTAAAGAAAATTAGGCCTATTCATGAAAAAATAGTCAAAATGTGCATTTGGCTAAAAAATTGTTAATAATTGTTGTTTTTAATTATATTATGTTTTTAACGACAATAATTACCAATTATTGTCGTTATGAAAACTATGGCAGAAAGGAGCCCTTGGCAAAACATTTCAAGTTGATTCCGAAAAAAAAAATGAAGCCTATTCATGAAAAAATGGTGAAAATGTGCATTTGTTTATAAAAATTGTTTATATAATTAGCAGTTTTTGTAACTATGAAAAATATGATAGCAAGGAGTCCCTGGAAAGACATTTCTAGTTTATTTTGCAAAAAAAAAAGTAGGCCTATTCATGAAAAATGGTCAAAATGTGCATTTGTTTATAAAAATTGTTTATATAATTAACATTTTTTTGTAATTATGAAAAATATGACAAGGAGTCTTTGACAAAACATTTGAAGTTGATTCTGCAAACAAATGAAGCCTATTCATAAAAAAATGGTGAAAATGTACATTTGTTTATAAAAATTGTTTATAGAATTAACAGTTTTTGTCACTTTGAAAAATATGAGATGAAGGAGTCCTTGGAAAGACATTTCTAGTTCATTCCGCAATAAAAATTAGGCCTATGCATGAAAAAATTGTCCAAATATGCATTTGTTTATAAAAATTGTTTATATAATTAACCATTATTGTCATTAAAAAAAAAGGCAGCAAGGAGTCTTTGGCAAAATATTTCCAGTTGATTCCGCAAAAAAATAAAGTCTATTCATGAAAAAATAGTGAAAGTGTGAGTTTGTTAATAAAAATTGTTTATATAATTACTAGGTTTTGTCACTACGAAAAATTTGATAGCAAGGAGTCTCTGGAAAGATATTGCTAGTTCATTCCGCAAAAATGTAGGCCTATTCATGAAAAAAAATGGTTAAAATGTGTATTTGTCTATAAAAATTGTTTATATAATTACAGTTTTCGTAAATTATGAAAAATATGACAACAAAGAGTCTTTGGCAAAACATTTCAAGTTGATTCTGCAAAAAAAAGAAAAGCTTATTCATGAAAAAATGGTTAAAGTGGGCATTTGTTTATAAAAATTGTTTAAATAATTGGTAAACATTAGCTATTCTTAACTAATTGTAAGCGCACATTATTATCTGACATATTTCATACAAAATCTATGGATTTAAAATAACTAATCATTGCGAATCAGGAAAAAATTCTTTTGTTCGATAGTTTGTTTATAACATTATAAACAGTTTTTTTTCTTACTCTAACCTACTGGACATTATTTTTAGTCAAACATTACATTAATTTATGATCTATTTTAATAAATTTGAAAGTTTTAAAACAAATGGCATCTCTGATATGTTATTAACTGATATGTTAAAAAATGGTAACACAGATATGTTAGACAAAAAAAAGTTTAAACTTTGTTCTTAAATAACAAATTTTTGTTTAGTCAGAGTGGAATATTCGCAGTCGCTCGTTATATCTGGAAGACTTACGGTTTTTTTTTTTTCTAAAAAAAACATCAAAATCCGTTAAGAATTGTACTGTCGGTCGATTTTTGTCCAAAAAAGGTGCTTTTTTCCCACTGTGAGGCAAAGTAGCCAACCTCATTAAACTTACGCTTCTTTAATTTATAAAATTATATTAAAAAATCAAATTAAATTAATTTAAATATAGAAGTGCACTTTAATAGAAGCGCAAATAAAACTTGGCCAGTTGCAAAAAAATTACCATTAAAATGAAACGTCTTTAAATACAAAAGCTGTTAATAGTAACGACAACACGGTGAAGTTTTTACGAGTGTGAAAGTGAGCGTCAAATAAAATCATCGTTTATCAACGACTATAACGGCGTCATTAACAGTTTAAAAGTTGTGATGGATGTGTAAAACGGGCATAAAAGTCAACGGTAAATTTAATAATTACTTTACACTAGGATTACCTTTCTTTATTTCTTCTTCATTCCCTTTATTTCTCCCCTTGAAGAAGTAGATTAATTCAATTGTAATTAAATGGAAAACTGTAGCGAGTTGCGGGAGAAAACAAGAGTATGAATTAACAACGAAAGATAGGAGTCGGCGAAGAAAAAGTTTCTTTTCCCGCTTTGTTTAACTGATTTTACGTATAGGATTCACGGAACATTACTTAACAGTTATAGCATCACAGTAAAAGCGATTAGTAAACAGTGTAGCAATCGTAGGCGTGCGTCAGGTATTATTTAACTACTTTTTTTTATTGTTGACATTATGTTTTCTTGTTTCTTTAACGGGACCGAAATATATATTTAAGTAAAGGAGTTATAAATTATTTATAATTATCCTATTAGGCAGAAATCCAGGTGAATTAATTTCTCAACTTTTAACAAAATGGTCTTCAAATCTATTGATCAAAATTTTTATTATTTATGATTATTGTATATTATAATTATACAAAACAAATTATGGAGAAAACCAAATTAAAAAAAAATAGCACGCGCGAAATAATATATTTTTCATATAACAAAGAAAATAGAACTTAAGTTGGCGGATAATTATCCCACCGCTGTCACCAAATTTTTCCCTGTTACGTCCGGAGTTGGATTAACGAGCAAGCACAAAATAAATTAATAAATTATTAATTAACCTTTAAAATATTTCTGAAATCTTTGCCGCTCGAGAGTTCAGAAATATTGTGAGGTTAATTAATAAAATTAGTTTATTTTTGATCTTGCCCGTTAGTCCACTCCGGACGTAGCACAATTCTTATTACATATAAAAATATTATTAATTTTAACATTTTATTTTGAAAATATAAACGAATATGGGCTAAAATCTCAATAGTATTTTAAACATAAATTATTAACGTTTCTATAAATATTCTATATATCTATAATATCTATAAATACCTTTCATTCATATCTTTTTAAAAATTTATAAAGATTTCTGAAGTTGGCAAAAATGTTTAAGTTGACGATAACTGGGCGTTTTACATTACTATATCAAGCGAAATCTTGCTTCGATTTCTCCCTTCCCTTACATCCACTTAGGGCCAGATTAAATTCCACTAGAAATTTACATCCAATCTTCCTGGATCGGAAAAGTGTGGATTCCATTGGAGATTCGAAGCAGAGGCAGAAGAAGTGAGCCAATAGTCCGCACAGGAAACGCGTGTACGAGTGTCTCGGCTTTGCCATGAATTTTAATTTGCACAATTAATGGTAATGAAACTAAACTCCTCGCCGGCGACGCGGTTCCCAGCAAAATGAACCTCTTAATTGAAAAAGTCGAACGAAATATTTGAAATAAGCACCTACGAGATATTCTTTACTAAATAAAATTGTTTTTCGCTATTTAAAATTGTTTTTCGCTATTTAAAGTTGTTTTTCGCTATTTAAAGTTGTTTTTCGCTATTTAAAGTTGTTTTTCCCTATTTAAAATTGTTTTTCGCTATTTAAAGTTGTTTTTCGCTATTTAAAGTTGTTTTTCGCTATTTAAAATTGTTTTTCGCAATAAAAGTTTCTTATTTAAATTAAATCTTTATCTTTAGAAAGTTGATCTTGACTTAAAAAGTAAAATTTACTGATAATTTACATTAATAAAGGATAATTTAAGATAAATTATTATATTAAATAAGTTATGAACCACAATTTCAATTATGTACTAAGTGTATTAGTTGAAAGTGCACTTGTATGTGTTCTAACTGCTTCCGTTCCTGGGAAACTTTCTTTTAAACCCAAACGTTAATATCCAAGACTTTATAGAAATTTATGTTTTAACGCGTTTCCGAAAAATAAAATACATAATATTATGCAAATGAACAAGATTTAACGCTAATGAAGTCTAAATAATAAAGTAAATATTGCAAATCGTAGTAGAAAACTTGAGAAAACATCTAGAATCCATCACTCACTCTAGAATCTACCACTCACTCTAGAATCTATCACTCTAAAATCTATAACTCAAAAAAACGTTTTTTTTTAATTTAACAAAAAAAGTTGTTTAAAAACATATAATGGAAATAAATTTTTTGCTTAAATTAACAAAATATTTATTTCATTTTTATAAATAAAAAATATCCACCTAGTTGATTGTAACAAATAATTTGTTTGGTAAAATTTGTTTGATTTAAATAAAGGATTTGCTTAACTTAAATTAAATCCATTTGGAATCATACAAATACTTGTTTAATTTAAACAAATTTACCCATTTAAATTTATACAAATATTTGTTTAATTTAAACAAATTTAAAAATTTGAATTTATACAAATATTCGTTTAATCTAAACAAATTTAACCATTTGAATTTATACAAATATTTGTTTAATCTAAACAAATTTAACCATTTGAATTTATACAAATATTTGTTTAATTTAAACAAATTTAACAATTTGAATTTATACAAATATTTGATTAATTTAAACAAATTTAAGCAATTTAAACAAAAAATAGACTCCGCAAAATAGTTATAATATATATATATATATATATATATAATAGTTATGAATAAAAATAAAATAGTTATATATAAAATAGTTATAAATAAAAATAAAATAGTTATATATAAAATAGTTATAAATAAAAATAAAATAGTTATAAATAGTTATATAATCCGGAACTATCCACGATAGTTCTTTAGAAAAACACTAGGAGCGCAGAGCCGTCCTATTCACAATAAAGACTACAATTTTACTGCATATAAAGGCGTCTAAAACATTTTAAAAGAAGTGGTGTCACACTTCTTAACGACAAAATTAAATATTTTTAACCCGATCCCCATATCACGGTTTTTTACCTACGTTAACCTTATAGCGGGGTCAAATTGACACCGCTTCAAACGTCTTGAAAATGTAGTAAATATGCATAAAAAATTCTGGAAAAATTCATGGATCACTTTTGAACCTTCTACTTTATGATAAAATTATGAAATTTGATATTCGTTACATCAGAATAATAAATAATTAACAATAAACAAACGAACTCGTGGAAAAATCGGATGGATTGAGTTTTGTCTTGGGTCAAATTTACCCCCCCCCCCCCCGATACGGGTATGGGGTTAAAATTGAATAAAGCTTAAAGAACGAAATCTTTACTTCATATAAAACAAACGATGTTTAAAGCAAACAGGAACTTCATTTAATTTAAATCAGAGATTTATTTGATCTAAATAAAAATTTATTCAAATCAAATAAGGAAAAATAAGGAATTTCTTTAAATCAAACAAATATTTTTCTCAGTGTAGTTAGTTAATTTCTCAGTGTAGTTAATTACCAATTAACCATGAACATAAACATGACTAGATTAACTAGAACTATTTAAAATTGAATGTGCCAAGCTGGCGTCAACGAGAGAGCGCAACAAAGAGCGGAAATCATAACAGGCTGGGTTGGGTCCGTCGGGTCTCAAAGAAAACACTTTACAATCGACTCAGAAGCAGAATTTTGTAGCAATTCAAGGAGGCAAAGAAAATTATAGAAATTCCGAAAAAAGTAAAAACTCTCCGATAAGTTAAAAACAACGCCATCGTGAAATATAAATTTAAATACAAAATACTGCATATTTTTTCTCGTAAAAAGGAAGGTAAAAAAATAAAATTACTGTAGGGTTAAAGGCGACAGACCGTGCGAAATTTCTCTTGTCAGAGTTGGTGTCGCCGAGCAGATTATGCGGCTGATAAACTCTAATTAAGTTTAGCGCAAGAGGCGCGAGAGAAAAAAAAAACAGTACACTTCCTCTTTACAGTACTTCCAGAGAAAATTTGTTTAAGATCAAATTTAGATTAATTGGTAATTATACGAGCCGTTTAATCTTTAGCTGTTAAAAAATAAAACAAAAATATTAAAATATGTAAAGTTTGTTTTTAAAGATTGAAGTTAAAGGCGCTTGTATTATTAAAAAATAGGATCAGTATATTTTATTTATTATTAATATTTTTATTTATTAATATTCTTATTATTAACATTAGTATTATTAATATTAATATATAATTTTATTAATCATCATATTAAAAAATTATTTTGTAATTTAAAAAAACTTAAGCAAAGCGAAGAAAGTTTGTTTATTTTTAATATGGTTCTTGATGTGATCCTAAATCGTTATCTTTTAAAGAAACAAGTGTTACAAAGTCATTTTATAGTCACTAGTGTTTCATAATATCATAGAGCATCACAGTATCATTTTATATTATTTGAGTTTAACCGCCTGCAAGAGGTCAAGAACCTCTCGAAGAATTTTAAGCTTCCTTTCTAATAGACCAGAATCCAGATGAGATTTGATTTACAGAAGCGACAACCCAACCCAAAAAAGCTTTTATTCTCGGAAGGCAAGAGCTTTCGAAAACCTTTTTTCTATTTTCTCTGACAAATTTATAACGATTTGTTTGTTTATAACGATCTTTTACCTTCTCCGAAAACGAGAGCTTTCAAAAACCTTTTTTCTATTTTCTCTGGAAAATTTATAACGATTTGTTTGTATAGACTACACACCTGCGCCGTATATTCAAACTTAGTTCTTACAAAAGCGTTGAAAAGTACAATCAGAGAATTTTTATTTTTAAAATCAATATTTGATTATTTTATTTGAAACCCCCATTTTTATCTAAAAAGACTCTATATTTAATTACTTTATTTAAATCCCCCCATCTGTGTCTAAAAAGACTATATTTAATTATTTTATTTAAATCCCCCAAAAAGGCTCTATATTTAATTTCTTTTCTAAATCCCTCCTCTGTGTTAAAAAAGGCTCAATGTTTGATGATTTTATTTAAATCACCCATCTGTGTCTAAAAAGACTCTATATTTAATTATTTTATTTAAATCTCCCAAAAAGGCTCTTTATTTAATTTTTTCTCTAAATCTCCCCTCTGTGTTAAAAAAAGGTTCAATATTTGATTATTTTATTTAAATCCCCCCTCTATGTTAAAAAAGGTTCAATATTTGATTATTTTTTTAATCCCCTATTTGTGTCTAAAAAGGTTCTATATTAAATTATTTTATTTAAATCCCACAAAAAGGCTCTATATTTAATTTCTTTTTAAATCCCCCCTCCGTGTTAAAAAGGCTCAATATTTGATTATTTTTTCTTAATCCCCTATTTGTGCCTAAAAAGGCTCTATATTTAATTTATTTTTTAATTCCCCCCTCTGTGTTAAAAGAGGCTCAATATTTAGTTATTTTATTTAAATCCCCCAAAAAGGCTCTATATTTAATTTCTTTTTCAAATTCCTCCTCTGTGTTAAAAAAGGCTCAATATTTGATTATTTTATTTAAAACCCCCAAAAAGGGTCTATATTTAATTTCTTTTTTAAATCCCCCCCCCCCCGTGTTAAAAGAGACTCAATATTTAATTATTTTATTTAAATCCCCCCATCTGTGTCTAAAAAGGCTCTATATTTAAATTCTTTTTTAAATTCCTCCTCTGTGTTAAAAAAGGCTCAATATTTGATTCTTTTATTTAAAGCCCCCAAAAAGGCTCTGTATTTAATTTCTTTTTAAATTCCCCTTCTGTGTTAAAAAAGGCTCAATATTTAATTATTTTCTTCAAATCCCCCGAAAAGGCTCTACATTTAATTTCTTTTTAAAATCCCCCCTCTGTGTTAAAAGAGGCTCAATATTTAATTATTTTATTTAAATCTCCCCTCTGCGTTAAAACACATTAATTATTACCTCACTATGTTAAAAGTGGACAAAAATTTGAAATTTGAAGAAAAAAACCACAACTTTCTAGCATTATTCAAAGAGAGTATTATTAAAAATACTAATAAATTGTTTAAACAATTGTTTGTTATTTTGAATTAATTATTACCTCTTTAATTGAAAAGTGGACAAAAAGTGGCAAATTTTAGAGAAAAAAAAATTATTTATTTACATGTGCCAAACTTATCTTTAATCACAGGCTAAATTGATAAATATTAATCGAAAGTACATATTTTAAAACTTTCGTAACACGCATAATAAATATTTTTTAACAGAATCACAAGTAGTTGCTTAAGTGTTATTAAAATCTGAAGAATAAAAAAATAAAATATAAATATAATCCCGATCTTAAATAAAATACCCGGGTTTTTCCCAGTAAAATAAAATTCCCGGGTTTTTCTAGTAAAATAAAATTCCCGGTTTTTTCCCAGTGAAATAAAATTCCCAGGTTTTCCCCAGCAAAATAAAATTCCCGGGTTTTTCCTAGTAAAATAAAATTCCCGGGTTTTCCCAGTAAAATAAAATTCCCGGGTTTTTCCCAGTAAAATAAAATTCCCAGGTTTTTTCCAGTAAAATAAAATTCCCGGATTTTTTCCAGTAAAATAAAATTCCCGGGTTTTTTTCAGTAAAATAAAATTCGCGTTTTTCCCGATTTCCCGGTCTGCTAGAAACCCTGGTGGACAAAAGGTAGAAAATTTTCAAAAAAACCGCAACTTTCTAGCATTATTCTAAGAGAATAAATAATAGTAAATAAATAATCATAAATTGTTATAAATAATAGTAAATTGTTTAAAAAATTATTTCTGTTAACTTTAATTGATATTTATATTTAATTTATTTATATTTATATTTGACTTTAATTGTTAATTACATTAACTTTAACTGATATTTACATTTATATTTATTTATTGATATGTATTTATATTGAATTGAACTCTAACTAAAAAGTTGGAAAAACCGCGATTTTCTAACTCTATTCTGAGAGAAAATTGCTGTAAACAATAATAAATTGTTTAAGCAATTTATTGAAACATCTAATTATCAGAAGAAAGTAATTTTTTATCTATTAGAAACAATTTGTACTAAAAAAACCGCAAAAGAATCATAAATCGCGCCAAAAACATGCAAAACCCAATTTTTCACTTATGGAGTTTTTTTGGGACCCCATAAAACAGACTCATGGGGGTGATATTTAAAAACTAATTTTTGATTCATATTCTATGGCTAATTATGAAGAGAAATGTTCAGTTTCAACTCGATTCACCTAAAATTGACGATTCTGAATAAAATTTACAAAAAAGTATTTTTTTATGGAAAATACATGTTAAACTTTGACACTTGCGGGTTAAACTTTATGGCACTGCGAACCTCTAAATATAATTTTTTTTTTAAATAAAAAAAACGCATTTATTTTTGTGTGGATTCAAACAAATTTGGGTGGTGAGAGCATGAAAATTCGAAAAAAAATGGAACTACCATTATGAACAAGTTACTAGTTAGGAACGGTCGATATATTTTCAGTCTCACTGTCAAGTTGAAACACAACAAAGAATCATTTCTGAATATACTTCCAGGGGCTACGATTCCAAATTATCAGTTTCCAAACAATGGACAAACCCACATCCTACAATAAATGAATTTATATATTCCTACTACTCCCCATTTGGTTATTTTAACCACACTTTGCAGTTGGTTAATTCGTATTTTATTATCATCCTCAATTCAAGTAAATGTTTTTTTCACTGTGTAAAGAGCTTCCTCGTCGCTCAATTATTCACGGAACGCACGTAGGGGAGGTGCAGATGTGAGTACAGAAGTAGGTCAAGAAAGAATGGAAGACGTACAGAGGAGGAACGAGATTCGTTTCCTCTAGTCGGAGGTGTCAATTCAAAAAAAAAAAAAGGAAAAAAAAAAAGAATATCCCCTCGCCGTAGATCTGACGTCTGAGTTTCTGACGTTCCTTTCGGACGTCACATCGATCCCCCGACATTTTCACCCAATTTTCTGGCCACAACTTACCCAGTGAACTTTGTATTCTGCTTTTGTTGATAAAGTACAGTTTCCGTACTTTATCATTTCTCTTTGTGCTATTTATTGCTTTTTTATACAGTTTCGGGATTTGTTAGAATTGTGATTAGAGGCGGGATGATCGCTGGGGAGAAAAGGGTGCGGTGGACATGTTAGAACTTGTCTTAAACTCACCTTATCTGAAGGGATATTTCGCGAACTCATCGTAGACGCGGGGGGAGGTGAGGAGGAATCCAGAGGCCGTGCGTGGCAGGTGCCAAGGGCGAGGATTTTCTCCGATTGACAGGGCAGGGGAAACGGTAGTTGACAGCTAGATTACAAAGTAGTGTGCTGTTGCACTATCGTGGAAAACACACTCTCACGGGTCACAAATTCACTACACCATTTCGCCAGGAGAAACCCGCGGCACTTGCACTAGAGCCACCCGCCGTTGTTACTTGAACATGTCGGGAGTAAAGTATTTTGGCAGCATTTTGCAGAGAACGAGGCACGGGCTCAGCTCTTTCAACTCCGCCGCAGCACCACACACCACCATCAGTATCAGAGCCAAACACAGAAAATGGCGATTCCAGGCAACATTCTTGAAGCCCCCGCCATAAACCTCGAATCGAGAGAAAAGCTACCCCTGTGGAGAATGGACGTTGCCCACTAGCGCTACTAACGGATGTTTGCGGAACTGCAATGAATTTAGAAAGTGGCGCGAATTTTCAAATGGGTAGGGATGGAATATTTCCGAACATGCGTTTGAAACTTTCAATCCAAAGTTTAAGGAACAAGGACACTTTGCTTTATTAATTTATTTTACATATCAATTCAAAAGTACCTAATTTACATACGACAAACAATTTTCTAAACATTGGAAGTCAATTTATTGCAGAGAAAAATCTCAAATTCATTTAAAACTAAATCAAAATCGAACGAGGACGAACATAACCTTACTTTTATGGCAGCCCTATCCAACTCTCCAGTTTTCAGCAACAAATTTTAGGTCACTTAAATATTCCACCGAATTTCATGGGAGGAATAATCCGATAGGAGGCACCACATCGTTTGAAGCCGATGAAAGCATTGTTAAATTAAATTAAATTTTTAATAATTTAATATTTAGTGTTCCTGTTAAGTAAGAAGCCAATTTCCACAGCTTATTCTTTTATTATTAATTGTTATTTTATAAATCCGAAATATTGAGAAAATGAAACTTTTTTATTATTTAATATTTTGAGTTTTTCAAACATTAATTAATTACTATTATTATAAAAAGAATAAATAATAAAAAACAATAAATATCTTCTGATGATAACACGCAACCTACCCAAATGATAATTTAGAACTCTTTAAAATAATCATAATAATTAATAATTAATAGTTGGTAACAACAATTATTATTTTATTATTTATTAATATTAATTAATTATTAATTAATTATTAATTATTTATTAATATTATTTTGAATTATTTATTAATATTATTTATTTATTATTATTTATTATTTATTAATATTAATTATTTATTATTATTCATTAATATTAATTATTGACTATTTATTATTATTTAACATTTATTAATATTAATTATTTATTATTTATTTATTATTTATTAATATTAATCACTTACTTATTATTTATTATTATTTATTATTTATTAATATTAATTACTTATTAATTATTTATTATTATTAGTTATTAATAATTAATAGTTGGTATCAACAGTTATTATTTTTAGAATAACAAGTATTTTCATAAAAATTTTTTTTGGACATAGTCAACACTTAACGCTTGTTAAATAACAATTTTATTTTATAACAATTATTTTTTATTCTGAAATTTTACTTAATGAAAAGGAAGTAAAATAATTTCAAACCGTTGAAATTTGAAAATTAAATAATATTTGTGATCCACATACATAAAATTAAATTTAAAATCGTTAAAAAAGGTTAAAATTTTAAATAATTTTAATTTAACAAAATTTGCTTTGATAAAAATTGAAACAATTGATAACATCGGTTCCAGCAGCCGGTAAGGTTGAAAACTGTCGGTAAGTTAATTACACTAGAGACCGCTACCAATTTTAGTCTGGAAAATCCAGGGATTTTTTTGACAGAATATCATAACCTCTTTAGTTATATACTGTTGTCAAACAAAAAAATTGTAAACGCCACAAGTAATTAGAGAAATTAAGTTAAATTTATTTGTGGAAAATGAAAGTGATTTAAAGTTTATTAGGGAATATTAAAAATGAAACAAAAAGATTGATTGGAAGAAATTCGATCCTGGAGAAAGGATGTCTGCAATTATAGATGATAAAGTGGTCGCTGGAGCAAAAGATCCAAATCTCGTGAAAGAAGATCCTATTCTTAATCTTACAGTGAGTAATACAAAATTTAATCAATTCAAAAAATTTCAATAAACTGTATTTTTAATATATATAAGGATTTTAGGGATTTTAGAATCATTTTGGAGGTTAGGTTTATTAAATTAATGAAAAAAGTCTTTTAAACCTGGATTTTACATTTTCGAAAATATATTTTACATTTCCGATAAGCAATTTTCAATTTAATAAATATATTTCGTGAAATTTTTTAAAACCTTAAAAATTTGTTAGAGGAAAACATAATTTGAATAAAAAAAAAGTCGCCGTGTCGAAAAATTTTCTGATCTAATGTTACAAGTTTTACTACTATTTATTATATAGAATAATATTTATGTAAATACAAATAATTTCACAATCAAAAATCAAAAACTCCTTTTTTCATTTTGTCCAAATTTGGTTGCATGAGGTTTTGAAAATTCTTTGACGTTAAGTTTTTGATCTTTATTATAAATAATTTATACAAATATATGTTTATAATTTATATATTTATTTAATTTATTTGTTATTTATATCAATTTAAATAAATTTAAGTAATTAAATAAAATTCTACAAATTTTATTTGGAGATACAAATAATAACAATAATTATTATTATTATTTAAATTTTTAAATCAATTTAAATAATTATAAATAAAATATACAAATTTTACTTGGAGATACAAATAACAATAATAATAATTATTATTTATTGTTTGTTGACAGACCCTTATTATAATTAAAAATTATTTCGATTTTCTTTTATGCCGACACATCTTTTTTTTCCAAGTAAAATTTACAATCTATTCTAAGGAATAAAAATAAAAATTTTAATTATATTCTATAATAATTTTACGCGTGATTTTAAATCTAAATCTATAATTTATTCTATAATAATTTCTTTTGGAAATAAACATAAATTATATTTAAATATTTATAATCTAAAAACATGAACTTGAAATTTTCAACGTTATTATGCTGACTCACATTGTTTTTTTGTATCTAAGTAAAATTTACTAGAAATTAATTAAATTAATAAGTAAATTAGGTGGAATAAGAATTTGAACCTTTATTTTAAATTAAAATTTTAATTATATTTACAATAAGTGAACGTTCTTTTGGCAATAAATAGATAAATTATACTTAAATATTTATAATACAAAGCCATGAATTAAAAATTTTGAACATTATAATCATTCAAAATGAATAATTTAATAAGTAAATTAGATGGAAATACAATTTTAACAAAGTATTATAATAATTACTACATTTTACTTTCTTTTGGCAATACAGGAATAAACAGATAAATTATATTTATATTTATAATTTAAAAACATCAACTTCAAATTTTCAACGTTATTATCAATCAAGCAATGGTTGCATGAAATTATGAAAATTCTTTGCCGTTAAGTTTTTGATCTTTATTATAAATAATTTATAGAAATATATGTTTATAATTTATATATTTATATATTTATTTAATTTATATGTTTTTTATATAAGTTTATATAAATTTAAATGAAAATAAATAAAATTTTACAAATTTTATTTGGCGATAGAGATTATAATAGTAATAATAATAATAATAATAATAATAATAATAATAATAATGATAATAATAATTTTAAAAAACAATAATAATTTTTAAAATAATAATAATAATAATAATAAGGGTTAGTGAAGAAAAAATAAAAAGACGATAATGTAAAAAAAAGTGTATTTCGTAAATAAATAAATAAAAGACGTCTTTGAATGAAAATTTATTTCTGTGGCATTAAGAGTTGAAATTAAACTAAACTAATTAAATTAAATTAGAAGTTGTAATTAAATTAAAATTTTAATTATATTCTATAATAATTTAACGCGTGATTTTAATTCTAAATCTATAATTTATTCTATAATAATTTCTTTTGACAATAAACAGATAAATTATATTTAAATATGTATAATCTAAAAACATGAGCTTGAAATTTTCAACGTTATTATGCTGACTCACATTTTTCTTGTATCTAAATAAAATTTACAATCTATTTCAAAAAAATTAATTAAATTAATAAGTAAATTAGAAGGAATTAGAATTTGAACTTTTATTTTAAATTAAAATTTTAATTCTTGGAATCATTGATTGTATTGTTTTTTCAATTCATGATATGATTCATGGAGATATGTAAATGTCTGGTCTGATAAAAAAAATATATTCTATAATAATTAAACATTCTTTTGGCAATAAACAGATAAATTATTTTTAAATATTCATAATATAAATACATGAATTTGAAATTTTGAACATTATAATCATTCAAAATGAATAATTTAATAAGTAAATTAGATGGAAATACAATTTTAACAAAGTATTATAATAATTACTACATTTTACTTTCTTTTGGCAACACAGGAATAAACAGATAAATTATATTTATACTTATAATTTAAAAACATCAACTTCAAATTTTCAACGTTATTATCAATCAAGCAAATAGTTGCATGAAATTATGAAAATTCTTTGCTGTTAAGTTCTTGATCTTTATTATAAATAATTTATACAAATATATGTTTAATAATAATATATTTATGTATTTATTTAATTTATATGTTTTTTTATAAAGAACAATTGAGTATTTTTTATATGTTTTTTATATAAGTTTATATAAATTTAAATAATTATAAATAAAATTATACAAATTTTACTTGGAGGTACAAATAATAATAGTAATAATAATACTAATAATAGTAATAATAATAATTTAAATATTAATAATAATAATAATTTTAAAAAAATAATAATACTAAGGACCTGTGAAGAAAAAAATAAAAAGACGATAGTGTAAAAAAAAGTGTATTTCGTAAGTAAATAAATAAAAGAGCTTTTTGAATGAAAATTTATTTCTGTGGCATTAGAAATTGTAATTGTTATAATTCAAAATTTTTTTGATTTTCTTTTATGCTGACTTACATTTTTTTTGTATCCAAGTAAAATTTACAATCTATTCCAAAGAATAATAAGTAAATTAGATGGAATTAAAATTTTAACTTTTATTATCAATCAAGCAGATTCAAGTTAAGATTAAGGTTATCATTTATTTATTTATTTATTTGAGAAATCCACGGACAAAGCCCTTGAATTTAAGTTAAGTTTAAGTTAATATCCAAATTATAAATTTTCCTCTGAGAATCAATATGAAGTTTCTTTTAAATTCAAGCTCACTTTTTTAAAATTGATGTTCCTACTCCAGGAAAAGGTAAAATCACTCTACCTTTTTCGAGACCATTATTTCGAAAATCACGCGATTGAAGACGCCATAAACAAAAATAGAGACGTGGAGAAAGAAATGAAAGAGACATTAGCGAAATTCGATGAATGCAAGGGATACGAAATCGACGGAGCTCGAGCGAAATATTATTTTTTAAAAGGAAAAGCTCTAAATGTAGTAGATAGGCACGTTCCTCAAGCAGAGGAACTTTTGAGCAAGGCAGTCAAACTTGAGCCTAAATTGATTGAAGCCTGGAACGAACTTGGAGAGTGTTACTGGAAAAACGACGATATCCAGCAGGCGAAAAACTGTTTTACTGGAGCTTTGCCTCATGTACGTTTTCTCTTATTTTAATTTATTCAGTATTAACTTCATTTATTCATTATTAAATTTATTCCATTTAAATTACAAAGCCTTTAAGCTTTAAGCTATTTGAAAGTAAAATTACAAACTTTTAAGCTATTTGAAAGTAAAATTACAAACTTTTAAGCTTTTTGAAATTAAAATTACAAACTTTTAAGCTTTTTGAAATTAAAATTACAAAACTTTCAAGCTATTTGATATTAAAATTACAAAACTTTCAAGCTATTTGATATTAAAGTCACAAAGCTCTTAAGCTATTTGATATTAAAGTCACAAAGCTCTTAAGCTATTTGAAATTAAAGTTACAAAGCCTTTAAACTATTTGAAATTTAAATATAACAAAGTTGAAATAAATAATTTTAGGGAAGAAACAAAGTCTCCCTGCGAAATTTGTCGATGGTTCTTAGACAAGAACCGACTGCGACACATGAGCAAAGGATTCAAAATATCCAACAAGGAGTGGAACATGCAAAAGAGGCTGTGAGTCTTGACACTTCTGACGGAACTTCCTGGGCCATTTTAGGAAACGCCTACCTTTCTTCGTTTTTTACAGTTAAACAAAATCCAGTCACTTTGCGTCTTTGTATGTCTGCATACGCCCAAGCTGTAAGGATTTTAAAAAGTTATTGTAACTTTTAAAATATTTAAAACTACAACTTTTATTCGTTACTTTTGAATTATTAAAAATGATATTGAAGTTTGCAACGTTTAAGATCGAAGAAAAATGAAAAAAATATAAGGTACTATAAATTTGATTGTTGATAATCACTCTGTTCGATGCCCAAAGCTTCCACAAAAAGTTGGATCGCCCTATCAAATGCGGAAACCACCCTTATTTCATCCCAAAGATTTAAAAAATTCCGGAAAATTAGCCTAACATCAGTACTAAAAATTTTATGGCTGATAATGACTCTGTTCAATGCTCATAGGGACTACAAAAAATTGGATCGCCCTATCAAAAGCGGAAACCACACTTATTTCATCCTAAACATTTAAAAAATTCCGCAAAATTACCCTAACATCAATACTAAAATTTTATTACTGATAATGAGTCTGTTCGATGCCCAACGCTTCCACCAAAAGTTGCATCCCTCTATCAAATGCGAAAACCATCCTTCAGGGTGGTCGCTGGACCGGGAAACCGGGGAATGACCGGGAATTTTTTGTGACCTGGAAAAACCGTGAAATGACCGGGAATTTTTTTGTGATCTGGAAAAACCGGGAAAAGACTGGGAATTTTTTTGTTGACCGGGAATTTTTAAAAGTTTTTTAGAAAATGCACGAAAAAGTGCAGAAGTCATTGATCAAGAGATTAAAAAACTGAGTAACTTAATAAAACTTA
>JBAGKK010329599.1:0-19465 GCA_037177015.1 Euceroptres primus
TTTTCATTTTGCTCCAAAAAACTTTCATTAGAGAAAGAGAAAGAGGATTACATGAAAGGACACAAATAGCAAAGCCGACATCCTGTATAATAAGAATAATTTTAAAAAATCAAAAACTCAGTTTTTAATAAATTCAATATATTTACACTTATGATTTCCTAGACTGATCAAATTTTTTTTAGCGTATTTTTAATGAATGTACCTGAAAAAATTCTCTCTACATTTCTGTAGGTTTTAAAATTATTTTTTGAAAACAGAGGTCTACTAAACATTAATAATCTCTTATGCGGCTACAAATAAAAATCTGTAAAAATTTGAGGAAATTTAAAGCCTCCAGAAATGTAAAAAAAAATTGAAATCCACGAAAATATCAAAATTACGAAAATAAGAATTTTTTTCAAACATATTTTGTAAACGTGCAAAATCAAGGCGTTTATCGATCGAATCCAAATTAGTTATAGTTTTTCAGGGTTCTAAAACGCTATTTTTCCACATAGTTCCATTTCCGATTTCTAAAATTTTGTTTTTTCGACCCACCCTATTATTCATTATTGATTATTAATTTATTACTTACTATTAATTCAACGTATAGTGTTAAAGAATTTGAAGATGTAAACAATTTAAAATCGATCAAATTTCTGCCAAAAATGGGTAAATTAGAAGTCTTCAAACTTCCAAATTCTTTTCACTGAAAACTTAGTCTTTAAAGAAAGACTTTAATAAAAGAAATCTTACGTCTTATTCTGACACAAAAATTTGCAACGTCACCACAACTTTAAGAATTGATTGATGATCTCCAAGAGTGGGATAATAAATCGACCTGAGAATTTTAAATTCCTGCACGCTTACGTTAACCAATAAATTACTTTTCACGAGCAACAAGGCATTTTCGGAATTTTGAATTATCTCAAAACTTGCAATCCTCGGTGCATCATAAAGGGAAGAAAATTAGCTTACGTCATTTCCACTTGGAATGAATCATTTAATTGAGGAAATTAATGGAGCTTCCACTTGTGTAATGCGATTCCGAAAAGCGGATGGTAGATAAAACACATTGAATTTAAACTGTTTGTCATAGATACGAACCTAATTATCTAAAATTTAAGTGAGCATACAATAGCTGACTAATTTTCTTTATTTTCTATTCTGTTTCCTTGCTTTCTATATCCATTATCTAAAACCTTAGAGTCAAAGAGAATTCTTCATATCTCTTTTTTCTTCAATCGCCATTAAAAGTAACTTTAAAATTCATTAGAGCAGGATAATTACATAACGTTATATCACATCAATTTTCTAAATTGCAGAAAAATTTGTTGCAAAAAATTCATCCTATTCTTTGAAATGAATCTGCTTCAACGTATCAGATAACTAAAGAATACCAAAGCATAAAAAGTAGTTTACTAAAAGCAGGAAGTAAATTATCAACTTTATCGTTTTTCTTTGAAATGTGAATGAGCTGGAACATCCGTAAATTTATCATTTAAGCATCTCATCACGAACAACTTTCAATAATAAACTAAGAAAAAATTTTAAAAATGTATGCGAATTTCGAGTTATATAATGTTGGTAGTTTTTCTACACATTGTATACTTATAAATACGTGTAACTGTGATACACAATATTTGATTCGAGCATTGCCCCTTACGGTACAATAAATACATAAACGTTCTATTACGACAAAAATACACTATCACAATGTTGTCCACTTGTTGCATGAGACGGCAATTATGTATAGCCACGTACAATAAAAAACCGTCATGCACGCTCAAGCTTTCAAAGATTGCTGAACTAAACACAATTTTAACCAGGCAGGGCAGGTCTGGGTGTGTGGCATTTTCTAGTAAATGTCAGATTTAACTGCTCCAAATGGAAAGATCAATGAGATCATTTGTATGCATTTAAATTACACACTTTTCTGCTGCAGTGCAATAAAGTGTTAAAAAAGTGTTAAGCATTCAATCATGTTTGAAAATTTCATTCTGTTGCACAATTTTACAAGCAGAATAAGTCATTTTAATTCATTAAAAAAGAAACATTGATATAAATCGTAATTTGTTGAATTTACATAAAAATGATTCAAACATAGGCTCTTGAAAACTACAATTTAAATTCAGTAATCAAATCAAAGTTTCAATTCAATTTTGTTTTCTAAATTAAGTTCAATTAATTGATGCTTCAATGATTCACCTTGTCCCGACTGCAACTGAGGTTAGAGGAAAATAAATTTGTTAATTTAATTTGTAAATTTCTTAATAATATTTGTTAATTTTTAAAAAGGTGCTTTTTTATCGAATTTTCTACTCTAGAGGATTCTATTTTAAGAAATCATGATGGGCTTGCAAATATTATTTTTGCATAAAATAATCTTCTTTTTAAGTTAAATATTTAAAATGCCTTATGCTTATTTTCTCCTTTTAGTTCAGTCTCTTCTTTCGCGAATCTTTTGTTGAAGATCAGAAAAGAAGGTTTTTTCTGTGCCCTCATTTAGTACTATGTCAGGTTCCTAAGTATTTTATGATTAATAATTATGCTAAATGCACTTACTATTCTCTTATTTAAAAAATATTTATGGAGAATAAAAATATGAAATTAGTGATAAAAATAGAGGATTTCTCAATATCAGTTCGTCCCTGGTTTCAAGTATCATTACGATCGTAACGATCTAACGATCTTAAAAGAGAACATGCTACCATTCTGGGAAATGCAGTACATATACACATATCAGCATATTGGTCACAGTAGTTATGAAAAATTATCACAGGAAATAGCGAGATCCTTTAAGCGAGTCGTTACTCGTTCGTTCCTATTAGATTGCACGCCATATATAACAGTTAAATCTTATCCCTCGCTTTAATTCAATTGGTTATGTGTTTGGGTATGTGTATACAGAGACCATCATCTTTCTGCATATTGCAGATAGAACACATAAATTTGCAAATGGTTATACTGTAATCTGAGGTCAATAGCTTTCTTACTTCTCCTATAAATATGGAAAATTAAATTTCATCTCATAATATTTTATTTTACTCTTCGTTTGAAGTTTTATCATTTTCATTTCTGGGTCAAGATTTTAAATTATGCTCATTGAAAACAATAGAGATATCTGCAGCTACTAGGAAGCTGTACCATTTTTTTCAAGGTTGGCAATTTTCCCAGAATCCTCTCAACTTCGCAAGTGATAAAAAATCGAATGTTTTAAAACTATAATGATTTTTCTTTATAATGATCTGCTGTTCGTACAAAACTTATTCGTGGCAATATTTCTTCAACCAAGCATATGATTTATAATCAACTGAATTAAAAATGTTGAATTTAATTGAAGTTGAGATAAAAAGTATCTAATGAAAGAACTTTAGAGGAATTTATTTAACTACTTCTCATAAAGAAAGACACTTTTTATTATCGAATTACGTCACTAGGAACGAATTCCCTACCAGTTCTTCTTTCATGACGCTTTTTCAAGTGCTTACTAAAGTAAAGAGTTCATGCGTATAACTTTTAACCACAGCAGAAAAACTACTTTGATTTGAATCAGTCCAAAGTTGCTGTTCAAATTTAACCGAGTGATAATCTTATCGAAACTAAATATAAACTCTAGCATTGACACTATTGTTCATCAATTTTACGAGCTGCTACATACATCGTATGTACGCTAAAGTTACGACTTGCAAGCTGTAAATTTTACAACGCTCATAATTTCAGCTGCAGTTCCTTCTCGTCGTCGTTAAATTGTAAAAATAAACCACTAGCAAATGACATTCAAATTATCAGTGTTTCACATTGAATTTATCGTAAAAAGATAAAAGGAAATTTAGGATTATTTAAAACGAGAAAATAATTTTCGTCTGGGAGTATAATTTAATTTTTATTTTATTACAATAATGAATAGTGAGTATAGAATTATATAAGTTTTTAAATAAAAAAGAATGGCTTAAGATGAATGATTCTAATAAGGTCCTAATTTTTCATTACTTAATTAATTAATTATTAAAATTAATTAACTTAATGTGTGTTCTATTCTTTTTATTTTAGTTCTATTTAGTTCTGTTATTTTTTATTGACAAGGCTTAACTTAAAAGTAAAGAGAATTACAAATCTTGTAGATATGTTGATTGACAAAAATACACAATCAATACGATTTATTGAGTTAGTAACAAGATCCTTTCTGGTTAATGAAATTATTAGATTTGTATTAGAATAATCAGAATGTTACTTTATTATTATTGAACCACTAAAGATTTTTTCAGGACAAGGTTCCATGAGAAAGGCGGTCTCTGAACTCCTTTGAATTCGTTAACTCGAACCAGAGTGGCCCGAATACCTTATAAGGGTCCAATCCTCAGTGAGTTTCACATTTTACAGTCAAGTCTTTTTAAAGTACGTCTTAAAAATCTTCAACTTTAATTTTTTATTCTACACAAGATTGAATTCTTATAAACTATAAAGAGTCTAAAATATTAACGTAGAGTAATAGGCCCAACAATTTTCCTTTTTTTGGTAATTTGCATTTCATGTGTGAACCATTTTTCTATGAAGTTTTTTTTCTTTAGACAGAGTGGTTTGTGGAGAAGTATAGATTCTTAATATCTAAAACGAATTTTCTTTTATTGACTTATATTATCAAACTGACGTTTTCCAAGAAAGGTCTTTGGAAGGTATCATAAGATAAGAAATTTCTTGAAAGAGAATCTTAATTTTACTTCTAAAAAATAAGAAGTTCGAGGATTAATGCATTTTAGATTTAGAAAACTTAGAGAATTTTAAGTTTTAAAACTTTAGTATCTTTCACCCTTTATATACTTGATTATCTGGTGCAAAATAATTTATTTATGATGGATTTAAAACCCATCATAAAAATTTATGATGGATTCTTTTGATTGAAGGCAGACATGATTTACGATAGAGTCTGATCTTTGATGATTCGAAACCTTAAAAGTCTAAGGATCATCTTATAAGATATCAGCCTCTTCCTTTTGATCTTCTTTTGATAAATGAATCTTTTGGTGCATTTTTCAAATTCTCTTTATGGAATACTATTGTATTACAGTCGGACCTCCACCATGTAAACTTCCACCATGTCATATGTGAAAAAATGTTTAATCACTATGTCAAAATCAAAAGTTAACAATATTTCAGAACTAAAAATACAAATTTGATTTTTTTGCCTAAAAAAATGATTTGTTTTTTTCCTTAACTTTTGCAATTTTTGCATCTAATTATTCATTATTTATCGAGATGCAGGATTATTTTCCTTTACCTTTTTTTCAAAGGTTCCAATTCGTCGCTTTGAATAATATTATACCTCGCTTGTTTCCGTTCTTCGAGGTCTTCAGCCAACTGGTGCAACACCTCCTTGAACACATAATTCTCTAAGTTCTTTGCTATGTAATAAAGGAAGAGCCAGTCACCGAAGTGGTAGTCATGAGTAACCCTGAGCATGTTCCAGGGATTGTATTTCCCTGGACAGGCCATTGAGAAAACAAGTTTGTTGAAGTAAATGCTCCTGCAAATTAACAAGTTATTTTCATGAATTTTATTCCCTATTTCTAGAATTCGTTTCTAGAAAACGTTTCTTTCAAAACGGCTTTTAATATTAGAAAATTTCAACTCACAGAATTGAGCATAAAAGCTTTTAATTTTTTATTTCAAATTCATTTCAAATGATCTCAACAAGAATTTTTTAATCTCAAGGAAAGAATCAAACAATAAATCCAGTTTGAAAATTCTCAAAATTTATTATTCAGATTTCAAAAATTATCGTATCCTTCCAGTCTCTAAGTATTTTAATACTTTGGAAGTCTTGGTGCTTATTCCAATTAAGAAATTGATAAAAGAATAAATTTTCGTCTAATTATAAAGTGAGTTTTGAACTCCTTGAATTCTTAAAAAATAACAGAATACAATTACATTGCAAAAAAATCATTTTGGCACTGACCTGGCGTGTAGGGTCATCGTAAGGAGCCTCCACAACAATCCTAAGGCAGTCAGAATTGCTAGAATAATGAACCAGTACCAAAGAAAGAAGAATATTTTCTCATTAATAATATTTAATGCCATCACACAAAGAGCATCATGTTGTTGTATCGTTCCTGATGAACCATACTTATGGAAAGTGCATTTGGTGACCTGAATAATTAATTAAGATAAATCAGTCATGAACAATTGATACTTGCAGCAATTGATTATTAGAATTAGAGCAAGCTTGAAGTAAGAATTTCAAAGATGATGCATTGCGTATTAGATCAATTAAAAAAAATTATCAATCAGTTCTTTAATTAAGAAAAACCACGGAGTAAGCAGACATATTAAGAGATTAAGACTGAATACAAAAACTAAAGAAATAATGAACTATTCTACTGAAAAATTGTGTAGGTCAATAGAAATTTTGTAGGTAAGTAGAAAAATTAATAGAAAGTTATAAAAACCTTTGGAAATACTTCATCCAGTGGATTCATTTTCTTATTAAATCCAGTCGCTTGAACATCAGGACCAAGATTAAGAAAAGAACCACCTAAAAACAAATCAGTCAAGTAAATTTGACTGAGAACATTGATGAAGTTGAGAACCTCACAAGTCCCTAAGTAGTAAGCCCAGGGTCGATTTAAATGAAGACGATTTATAAAGCCGGTTCGAATCTGTCGTATCTTTTCATCACGATCTCCCGTGGTTGGTATAGTCATTCCCTCGACTTCGATTTTTTCCTCTCGCAAAGCCAAAGATGCTAAATGTAACCCAGATACCAGCATCTTTAATCGACCACCTTAAAAAACAAATCATGATTTTTAACAAGGTTTCAAAATTACGAAGCTTTAAAGATTAGACCATTACAATTTTTTGAGAATTGAGTTGAAAGGATTCAAATTTGGAAACCTTGAAGCTTAAAGTTCCAGCAATTTCTTCAATTTACCAATTTCAGTTGTAAAAGTATATTTAACTTCTAAAATTCCTTCGAATTATCTTCTCCTTTAATTTTCGTCAAGGTTTAAAGAAACTTTAGACTCACTGAAGACACTCAAAATTTATGAGCTAAGTTCAATTTCCTTTTACCTTCAGCAGACCTCCAAAGATAATGGGGTAAGTAGAAAAGTAATGCTTGAAAGAAGAGAACAAAAGGCACCCATTGGTAATAAGCATGATGAACGACGTCATCCTTTTTGCTTATGGGGCCGACACCGGGATGAGGTACTTCTCCCTCTTCAACTGCTGTCACATTCATATGTTTCACCTACAAATTTTTAACATGCAACATAAACTCTTCCTGAAAATAATTTTTTCCTCTTAAAAATTAAAATATAATAATAATAATTAAAATAAAGAAACTTACGACAGTATATGTGGATGTGAAGAAGCAGAAAGTATCTATCACATGATTTGGTACCCCAGCATCAGTCATGCATCTGCAACATAATTTTACAAGGCATTAATGTGAAATAAATATGTGATTATTGCTGCATGTTAAAAAAAGTCAGAGAGCAACATTAAGTACGTGACAGATCATTTAGTTTCTATTTTGCATTTTTAATGCTTTTTAAATTATAGAGTTGGTTTAAGGAAATCATTCACAAGTCACCATTTGCAAGTCAAGGGCGGTAAATGAATCATCAAAATGCCATTGACAAATTTCCATTAATATACTGTTATATTCACTGTTTAATTAATATTACTGTTATATTTATTCCTTTATAAAGTTATTTTTTCAGGATGGAAAACAGTAAAAAAATACGAGGCAGATTTTCTCTTTTCATAAATAACGTAGACTCGAATAATGTAAATCAAAGTTTGAATGATGTTTTACGAAGGCTCATATATTTATTTTTTTAAATCTTGTTTACGGCACGAGATTACAGTTGTAAAAGCTTGCTGTATACTTTTTACAAAGTCAAGTATGGATTTACGCACCTTATGTGTTCTCCAATGAATTGCCTTGAACATACGAGTAGACTACAAGCCAAGAGAAATAAGAACGTAGCTCTGTAATGGAGTTTAAAAACTAAAAAAAAAGAGACTTTAGTTGCCTGGGAATAAAATGAAAAATGACAATGACCCACTCTTCTGGCAGGTTTATTAGGTGTAAAATAAAAATTATTCATATACTTTTTTAAGTACTTACTGATATTATCGATACACACATAATCTGGTGTAATTTTCCATTTGACGTGATTTTTTAAAATCCCAAACGTTGCAAGTACTGTCGACATTTATATCACTTTTATTTCTCCTTAGGTGCAAAAAATACTATAAACTATTCTTGAAACTTTTTTAGATTATAATATAAAAAAATGCACTAAGATTTTGTTTATTGAAGTGAAGATCTCATTATGAACTTTAGTCCATCACTTTCTGGGAGTCTATCTCAATCGTTTAGAATTCGATTTGATACTGAAGAGTATAGGCCAGAAAATCTACTTTGCCTTATCTTTTCCAGTTTTTTTATGTTCATAAGCTTGTGGAGATACGAATTTGAGTTTACTTGTTTCTCGGTGATGTCCGTAATGACCGTAATTCTCAAGTGATAAGAGCAGATGATAAAATATCTTACAGACAGTAGTAAACGTCTTTCTTCATAAATGTTCATTTTTAAATTTGAAGACAAATTCAATCATATTTTTCCTCATTGTAAGCTAAGATAGACTTGTAAACATAACAACGCCTCTGGCATTAAAAATTTCCAGAAGACGTAAAATAGTCACAAGATGAATAATTTTTCTTTGATAAATAGAAGTTACGAAAAAATTTTAATGAGTTGAATTTTCATATCAGGTTTTTAGTTAAAAAATCGCCTTCAAGATTAAAATCTTTATAGTAATTAATTTAACGATTTCCTATTTAATTTGGAAACTCTTTCGTTCGCAATAGATTCTAATCTAAATTAACAGTTGAACATTAGAATCTAATTTAAATTAAGAATAATTAATCTGTTTAAACAAATAAAATCTAAATTTATTTTAAATTGACGTAAGTCAATTTAAGTAACTCAGTTCTCAATTGAGGTATAGTCAAACTCAATTCTTTATAGTACACTCGAATCCCAGTTTAAGATTACTCGGTTTAAGATATTCCTAGAATTTCTTTCGGTATTCATTTTATTCCTATATAATTCATATGATTTCTACATAATTCATATTATTCCGACTGAAAGTGGTTCATACAGCCCTGACTGTTTGTATTCAGAGACGCTCAAGGACTATCCCGGTTTAAGACAGGCAATGCTCAAAACCCATATTAAACCGGGATTCGAGTGTAATTAATTTAACGATTTCCTATTTTCTTTGAAACCTCTTTCATTCGTAATAGATTCTAATTTTACAGTTGAACATTATAATCTAATTTAAATTAAGAAGAGTTAATTTTATTAAACAAATAAGACCCAAATCTATTTTAAATCGACTTACGTCAATTTAGAACAGTAATATTTAGTGCCAATCCAGATATTCTACAAAATTATAGTTTATCTACAACTTTGTAGTAAATCCTATATTTGAGTATAGGATTATTTACTGTATTACAATAACAGTAGTATTTGATTTAAAATGATTTCCGTGAACTAAAAAAGTCGTCATTTATCTTTTTCCTTCCGGCAATGATAATAATCAATGATAAAATACTTTACGAATTGACATTCTCTCCAAGTTCGAGTGAATAGGTGTGGTTGTTATTCAGTGTACGTGATTTAAGTACATCATTAAAAAACAAAAAAAGAGGCAACACTCAAAAGTGTACTGAATTTCAATAACGATCCGAGACCAGATTAAAAATTTACATCACGCATAATTTTTGGCTCGGGAACATTTGCTTCTTTCTGTTCCTCTTGCTACTTAAAGATAAAATAAAAAGAGAGCTTCAGCTAAAAAAAATGTATTTATTGATCTTACAAGTTTTTTACTAAAACAATATATTATTTGATAAAATAAATGCAGTAATAAATATTTTTTATTGGAAGAAAACTATTTGTGCATCACAATTTTTTTTCATCGTGGTGGAAAGATATTTACATAAAAATACTGCTTTTCTAAGCTGTTACATCGTAAACTGAAAGGAACACGTGTTTCCAAAAACCCTCGAATTTACTTATCTGAAATGTAAAGAAGTCTTATTTCTTTATTTGAAGAAAATATAAAAAAATATATATCGCCTATTTTTCTTGGATGTGGGCTTAGGAGAAGTGACGAAACTGTAAATTCGTCACAAATGTGAACACGTTTTATTATGAGTATTATAGGTGTTTGATAAAAAACTGGAAATCGTATCCCAGTCATCGATTTCCAATAACTTAGGAATAATAAGTCATAAGGCCATAAATCAGTCCAGGAATCTGAAATAGAACGTATATAATTTTCACGATTTTTGATAGCCCATATATGTTCATATCGTTTTCAAAATTAGTCGCAGATTTCTCATATCGTAAACAAAAAATATCTAATACTCTCTTATGTGATGAGAATTTTTAAAAAAATACATTTCTAACAGGATTCATAAAGAAAATCTAGTACAGTCTATAAATCCATGAATAAAAAAAGTTTTAAGTAAGAATAAATTTTCATAATGTAATGAATAATGAGGCAAACATCAAATAATAAAAGTCCTTGATGTTTCGTTAAATTCCATTAAATCTCTCGCATAAAAAATTACAAGAGATTGAATATCCAAATACGAGAGATCAGAATAAGAAAATAAGAGATTATTGACGTAAGAAAAGACCGGTTGTACTTTCAACGGTATTTTTTCTCATGGGACACTCCCACATGTGTCTACCATATGAGCGTGTCGTAATTAGCGTAGGTGATTACGCGAATAATAATCGCATCGATTGCTCTATTATTGTCTGTCCACACAAACATGAAGGCATATGCCTGCATAAATATATCGTGATAAATATCGTTTTGCGCATAATCCACTTCTCTATGCACGAACCGATAAAGAGTTCATAGGTGAATGCGCCAGTCCATAATCTGTCAGCATTTATAAATTTTATCAAACCAGAAGAGCGTACCTAAATGCTCAAATACCAAGTAAGCAATTGTCGAGATTCAATTACACAGAACTATATTTGGTGGAATCAAAAAAATATTTTTCCAAATTAACAAAATTAAACCAAAAGTGAACCAAATGGTCTGTACATCAAAAATTAAGTAAATTTTCTTTTAATTTTTTAAAATTAAATAGTCCATCAAACGATTTTGTGGTGTGAACAATTTTTTTTCTTAGAGCAAAAGGTATGACTTTAAATCCAGACACAGAAAATCCCAAGGTATTTTAATCTGTAGCAAAATGAGAACTCGAAAAACAAAAGACTGTGACAATAGAATAAATGATCCACTTCAGACCAAAATAATATTGCTGCAGATTAAAATAATATCCCACGATTTATTGTGGATTAGCCGAAATAAATAATCGTTTGACGAAATGGAAATAGATGTGATAGGGTTTATCGTAACAGAGGATGATTTACTACCTGATGGAAAAATTGAATTTACTTTTGAGGCTGATGACCTGAAATTTTTTTAGACACGTGTTTTGGTGATTGATATATCGGTTAATCGGTTGCCATAAATTTTATAAGTTCAGCTTAAGGGAATGAAGGTTCACGTAATTTTTTATTTTTACATATGATGAATATTTATGATATGTTACTAAATTCTATTTTTTAAATTTCTTAAAAAGTTTAAAAACTATTTACATTTAAGGAAGTACTTTCTTGAGCCAACAAGAAAAATAATTTGACAACCGTAGAGTATAAATATTTTTCTTAGTATAATTTTACATATAAATAATTCATGAGAATATTATAATCTATAACATTTTCATAAACATAAACAAAAAATATATAGTTATGGAAAAGTATTGTCATATTGAAAACAACGTTTGATAAATATTAAATATTAACAAAGAAAAACAAAGATGATGTGTAAAAAATGTACTTATTTTTCTAAATTTTTGTTCGACAATTATTACCTATTTTTAAATTACTCTTTTTGTAGTTTATTATAGAACATCAAATACTACCTTCCCTAAATTTATTAGATTTTTAAACTAGAAATTGAAGAAAATAATAGCAACTGAAAAATTATATTTTTTAGAGGGGTCGACCACTCCGATATTCCTTGTACACTCACAAAATATTCCCATGTATTTCGTCAATATTCCTATGTATTCTCAGATATTCTTGATATTCTTGAAATTGTAGATATTCTGAAATATTCCCAAATATTTCGAAGTATTCGTAAATATTCTGACACTAAGGTATATTCCATATATTCCTACGTATTCTCAGACATTCTTAATATTAAGATATTTCTAAATATTCTGAAATATGAAGATTCGCGGTAGCTAGTCGCCGCCAGCACGAAAAAATTGTTACCGAGAATCCTTATCTCAAACATTCGTGGATATACAACGTTCTCTGGATTGTTGTCGTAATTCTTGATCGATTTTGATAAAATTTAAACGCCAACTGACCGTGCTAAAAAAAAAGTTTCACCCTATTTAGACGTTCGTAGTTTCAAAATTATAAAACTTTTACTCATAGAAGCCGTAAAAAATTAGCATTTCAAATCTTTGTCCTCTGCTCTAGCCCATTCTTTCTTTCAAGGATTTTTTGACATCTTTATTATTTTCAGAGTTATTTATGATTTTATAAGAACTAAAAAAAACGCATTTTTAAATAACTATCAATATCTTTGTAAATAATGAATATATTGAAAAATCTTTAAAAATGAATCAAGCAATATGTCATTGCGGATATACCGTCCAATTTTCATGCAAATCAGTCTAATAAAATAAGCTGTAGAAGCGAGCAAAGATTTGAAATTCTAATTTTTTACTATTTCCATGAGTGAAGGTCTTACAATTTTGAAGTTAGGGACTTCTAACCTACAAAATAAACTAATGGCATCATTTTTTAAGTATAATTTACAGAAATTTTTAATCCGTTAAATAATTTCTGAAATTTTAAATATTTTATTCAAAAAATTAGATTTTTAAGTATTTGCTAACAGCTAGAGCCCAGTCTATTTTTATTCGACGCATTTGCATGAAAATTGGATGGTATATCTAGCTACAACATCATATTCTTAATTTATTTTTAAGGACTTTTCAAAATATTTATTTTTTATAGAGATATTGAAAATTTTATATAAAATGAAAAAAGAATTTTGACCAAATAATCAATATCTCTGTAAATAATTAACATATTGAAAAAACCTCAAAAATGAATGAATGTGGATAAGGATTCATAACACAGGAACACAAAAAAAAGTGTGCGGAGCCAAAAAAGCGACCTGCATAGCATTGTATCTAGCACGATCTAGCTATCTAGCATAGTCAAAATCTGCATTGATTGGAATTTTCTGCTTATCAGTTTTTTTTTATTCGAGTTTGAATTTTTAGTTTAGGTTAAATTATTCAAAGTAGGCCACCATCAATCGAAAGTCGTTTTTTTTCGCTGTGAAATGAATTTTTTAATAGCCCTTATGTTCGAAAAGATTTCTCCAGGTTTCGGTCACAAACAAAATTTTTTTTGCAAAAATTAACAATAAAAATTTAATGTTACAACATGATCAACATTTCTCTTGTGAACGGCTAAACGGATTTTGATGATTCTTACGTTGAAAATTTTATTTAAAAACGTACATTCCAGAAATCTTTCTTCCGAATGTAAAAAATTATGAGAAAAACTAAAAAAGGAACCTTCTATTTCGCGAGAGCTATGTAGGTACTATCCATTTTCTTGGGCGTTGATTATGTGTCAAATATAAAAATTTAATGTGAAAACATACTCGTATAAAATATGTCGGTGTATTCCATACGAAATATTTCTATGCGAAATATTTCTATACAAAATAAATCCGTGTAGAATAAGTCTGTGCAAAATAAGTACGTGCAAAATAAGTATGTGCAAAATAAATCTGACTAAAATTAAATATTGAAAAAACTAAACTGCACATCAGATCAGTTGTCAAATCCGGTTTTTTTTGTTGAAAAAAGTTTCAAAACTCACGTTTGCGTGGACGGACCATCCGCATTGCATTTTAGTTAGATTTAAATGTCCAACAGGAAAAAGAAAGTGGACAAAATTTTGAGAAAAAATAAAAAAGTGAACCTTCTATTTCAAACTATCAATTTTCTTGAATGTTGATTTCATTACGTTCAAAATTATTATGTGTCAAATAAAAAATTTAATGCTAAAGCATACTCGTATGAAATATGTCGATATTTTCCATGCGAAATATTTCCGTGCAAAATAAATCCGTGTAGAACAAAGTCTGTGCAAAATAAGTATGTACATGCGAAATAAGTCCGTGCAAAATAAATCCAAATTTTATTATTTTTTCCAATTATTGTAAAGATAACACTCGTTTTTTAGTTTTCTTAGTTTTGTGCAAACATTATCAAAGATATTTAAGACTGTACTAAACCAAATTTGAAATAATTTCCTTATTTAAACTACATTCGTACACTGCGCCCCTGTTAAAAAAATCTTTTGTAAATGTTTTTTCCAGAATAATCATTAATCACTGATGAGGGATACCATTGTGCGCCAAAATGATTGGTTCAATTAAAAATTAATTGAATTATTTCTTCTGACCCAAAAGCCAAAATTAACATTCAACATTATAAACAATTATTTTCATCGAGAGTCAATATAATCCCCCACTGAGTAATATGAAATAATGCTGTGCAGAATAAGTTCGTGCAAAAAAAGTCTCTGCAAAATAAGTTTTTTGACACAGTGTGCGTAAAATGCGTTTTTACACACCCATATTAGTGCGTAAAACGGCTTATTACACACCCACTAATATGGGTGTGTGAAAAACGCATTTTACGTACACTGTCAAAAAATATCGTATGCAACTCGTGCGTACGGTTTCACCCACTTGTGGAGATCTCGTGTGTAAAACCGCATTTTACGCACATGTTGCATAATATACTATTTTGGAGAGCATGTGCAAAATCAATTACGTTCAAAATAAGTTTGTAAAAAATAAGGTCTTTCCCACCACCATTCATTTAGATTTGTTTAGAATTTATTGAAGACTTCAAATTCAGAATAAGATAGTCACAAAATTCTGGTATATTTACACTAAACAGAAAAACATATTATAATATCGCATAATACATATTCTTTATTCTTTCCTAGTACCTATCCTATTATATCCTAATGCTAATCCTAATGACTACGCCCTGGTGACTGGTTCTACTACACACTTCTACAGTTATTACCCTCTACCTACCACCCTCTTACCTGCGTTGCTCGTTGTCCTCAAGAACTTTGTCAAAAATTTGAAAACTGAGAACAATAGTCCCAGGATGGTCACTCTTTCCTTAAAATTTTCGGACAGGTACTTAGGTAGGGTAGGCTGTTGGGGCATCATTAGGCTATTACGGCATTACGTGCCTCCTTTTTGGGAAAACAGATTTTCACGACCGAGTTTGAAATCCCGGTCTGAAATTTTTCAGGATTGTACAATGCCTACCTGAGTTAGTTAAGGCTAGACGCTAGACTCTTAAATATTTTAAACTTTTAGAGTTTAGCTTTAGACTTTTAGAACCACTAAAAACTAAAAAGGATACAAATAGAGATGGAGATAGGATAACAATAGGACGATAGGTACAGTAAATTCCACAGGAAGACTCAAGTAAGAGAAAGGTAGTTAGAAAAAGAGAGTAGAATATAGTTATAGGTAACAAGTCTTGTAGATGTAGAATTGTAGAACGTGGTGGTAGATATATGTATAAGGGACTTTGACCGGCCGTTGCCCTCGCACGAGTCGAAGCAACGGAGCAACTTTCCTCTCAAAAGAACCCTGTCCATTCTTTTCCTTCTTGCACTTGGTCTTTCATCATTTCGATACAGGATACACCGAGAACATTTTACCTTTTACCCATCTTTACGTGACCAGTTGCACGTCCGCCTTCACCCTCTACAAAAAGTGTTATCCAACTGCTTCTGGTCTGAAGATGGCACTCAAGATATACTTTTTATCCTTTTTATCAGCAACTCAAGAAAAATTCAATTAAATACTTTCATTTATTTTTAACGAGAATAAGGAAAAGTCTCGTGATAGGAACATTAGAATTTAAATAGTAAAACCAATTTTATGACCTTTTTCAATCATCCGATTATTTATCCTTGAAGAAACTTTGCAATATCAAAGCAACTTTCTGCAATTGCACTTCTTCTAAAAACAGATTTATTTCATTAATTGCTAAGGGTGAATATAAAGCAATATCTTAACTGTAATCATGATCCTATAAACCAATATTTGCAAGGAAAGAAAAAGAATAAAAATGTTTACAGAATATTAATTTTTATTCTTTTGACTTTTTCTTGCAAATCTAAGTTTATATGATTATGATTATAGTTAAGATATACTGCTTTATATTGACCTTTGAAAATTAATAAAAATAAAAGAGAATAAAAATTAAGAACCTATAAAAATTTTAGAGAATATGTAATCCGTAGGTTTGACAAAATATCTAATTTTATCAAATCAACAGATTATTATTTAAAACTTTTACATGATTGTAATTTTTACTCCCTTTTTTCCTTGCAAATATTGGTTTACGTTTATAGGATTATGATTATGACATTGTACTCTTATTTGGCCTGACGTAGAACGTTTTTGGAACGTTCTAATCACGTCTTTGACTTTTGACACCCACGCCCTAAAAACGTTTTTAGGGCGTACTAATTACGTACTTTGTGCCCACTGGGATCCTATAAGAAACCAATATTTGCAAGAAAAAAAAAGAATAAAAATGTTTACAGAATATTAACTTTTATTCTTTTGATTTTTTCTTGTAAATCTTGGTTTATAGGATTATGATTATAGTTAAGATATACTGCTTTATATTGACATTTAAAAATTAATAAAAATAAAAAAGAATAAAAATTAAGATCCTGTAAAAATTTTAGAGAATAATCGATAGATTTGATAAAACATCTAGTTTTATCAAATCTACAGATTATTATCTAAAATTTTTACAGGATAGTAATTCTCATTCCTTTATCTTTCCTTGCTAATATTGGTTTCTGTTTATAGGATTATGCTTATGGCATTGCATTTTTATTTGACCTGACGTAGAACGTTTTTGGAACGTTCTAATCACGTGTTTTGACTTTTGACATCCACGTTCTAAAAACGTTTTTTGGGCGTACTAATTACGTACTTTGTGTCCACTGGGATCCTATAAGAAACCAATATTTGCAAGAAAAAAAAAAGAATAAAAATGTTTACAGAATATTAACTTCTATTCTTTTGATTTTTTCTTGTAAATCTTGGTTTATAGGATTATGATTATAGTTAAGATATACTGCTTTATATTGACATTTAAAAATTAATAAAAATAAAAAAGAATAAAAATTAAGATCCTGTAAAAATTTTAGAGAATAATCGATAGGTTTGATAAAACATCTAGTTTTATCACATCTACAGATTATTATCTAAAATTTTTACAGGATAGTAACTCTTATTCCTTTTCTTTCCCTTGCTAATATTGGTTTCTGTTTATAGGATTATACTTATGGCATTGCATTCTTATTTGGCCTGACGTAGAACGTTTTTGGAATGTTCTAATCATGAAATCATGTGTTTTGCCTTTTGACATCCACGTCCTAAAAACGTTTTTGGGCGTACTAATTACGTATTTTGTGCCCACTGGGATCCTATAAGAAACCAATATTTGCAAGAAAAAAAAAATAATAAAAATGTTAACTTTTATTCCTTTGATTTTTTCTTGTAAATCTTGGTTTATATGATTATGATTTTAGTTAAGATATACTGCACATAGGATTATGATTATGGCATTGTATTCTTATTTAGCCTGACGTAGAACGTTTTTGGAATGTTCTAATCATGTGTTTTGCCTTTTGACATCGACGTCCTAAAAACGTTTTTGTGCGTACTAATTACGTATTTTGTGCCCACTGGGATCCCATAAGAAACCAATATTTGCAAGGAAAGAAAAAGAATAAAAATGTTTACAAATATTAATTTTCATTATTTTGATTTTAGCTTGCAAATCTTGGTTTATAAGATTATGATTATAGTTGAAATACTGCTTTATATTTGACCCTTGAAATTTAATGAAAATAAAAAAATTAAAATTAAGATCATGTAGAAATTTTGGAGAATAATCCATAGGTTTGATGAAACATCTAGTTTTATCAAATTTATAGATTATTATCTAAAATTTGTACAGGATAGTAATTCTCATTCCTTTTTCTTTCCTTGCAAATATTAATTTATGTTTGTAGGATTATGATTATGGCATTGCACACATATTTGGCCTGACGTAGAACGTTTTTGGAATGTTCTAATCGCGTGTTTTGACTTTTGACATCCACGTCCTAAAAACGTTTTTAGGACGTAATAATAACGTACTTTGTGCCCACTGGGATCCTATTGTATAAGAAACCAATATTTGTAAGAAAAGAAAAAGAATAAAAATTAATATCCTGTAAAAATTGTAGAGAATAATATCTACTCTGTAGGCTTGATAAAACTGGAAGTTACGTATCACGAGCGTTGTACACTCGTTTGTAAAATCCTACTCCAGAAATATTTTGTTTATCGCGTTTGAGATTAGGCACAGCGAAGGTCGGGATTTCATTGTACTGAATGGCACTGTGATAATGATTTAATGATAAATGTCTGAAATTGTATTCTTCTTATCGAGCTCTTATTGTTTGCTCGACAATGGTTTCACGAAATTTATGATATCATTAGAAATTCTGAAGAGTAATAGATAGTTGTTAGTAAGATAGTTAACTAGATGGTAATTGATATTAATCGTATGAAAAAATACGAGGGGCTGGTCACTGAGAAATCAGGAAGTCTGATTACTAATAATTGCCACCGGAATAACGACGACTACGAAGAGACCGCCCTTCGACTAATCAGATTTCTTGTGACTTCCCATAAGACTCTCTGGAAAAGGATGGCTTGAGGAAGACTTCTTGTGACTAACTGGTACTAACCAAGCGACTGCGCAGTAGACGACGGAGATTTCTATTGACCGCCACAGGGACTTCCCTAAGTCGGAAATCACATGAAATCTCAGTGACCAGCCCCTCGAAAAAATATCACCAAAGAAATAATTTCTTTAAATCGAAGCTTAATTCTTTTGTTTGTAAACAATATTTAGCAGCTTTAGGTAAAAAATTTTTTTATACAAAGAAACATAGAAAAAAATTGGAATATTTTTTTCTGCGACTCCCTTGTTTTGGACTCAAGTCGTTGCCTTAATAACTCCATATAATGTTCTTCTATTTAAAAAATCAAAAAAATTTTCTTAGTGCATGTATGTTGCACCAATTGATGAAACTGGATTTCATCAGCTCCCAATATAACTTTAACACTAAGTAACGTGCTTTGTATGCCAAGTAAGAGAGCACACATAGTTCTATATAGATTATACATTTATAATAATTATATCTACATATGCTACAAGCTATACTTATATA
>JBAGKK010329704.1:0-19465 GCA_037177015.1 Euceroptres primus
ATATTCGTGTAGCATAAACGACTGGATAATCTCGATAAACGACTGGCTCGTGTCTATACACTAACCAGTAGTGTATGCAATTTTTTTTTTTATAAACGAACCAGTCGTGTAGAGAAAAACCTTCAGTGCTTCAGGATTTTCTCCGTGTGCAATCGGAAAAAAATATTTTTTTTACTATAAGGATATTTTTTTAAGTTTTATGATTCGACATAAGATTCAAAAAATAGTCAAAATTTTATGTAGATAAAATTTACAAAAGGGCTATAGAGATCCTGAAACATTTTTGAAATAACATTAGAAATAATTAATTTCAAGGAGGAGTACAAGGAAGAGAATATTTCAAAAATAATTTATACTCTGATAAATAAAATGGATTGTTGAAAAAAATATTTAGAAGGGTAATATTTAGACTAAGCAAAATAAGGTACATTTTTTTCAAATGAGAAATGAAGGAGAAAGATCTGTTTCTTTTGTGCATATATATTTTTTCAATATTCACATTTTAATTACAACATTATTCATAATTGATAACTATGAATTGTCAACTAAGCATTCTCATTTTTTAAATTATAATAATTATTCTTTTTTGTGATACAAGTAATTTCATTTTTTTTATTAAATCAAAGAATATGTATTCTAGAAATGTGTTTTTGCAAACTGCTTTTATATTTTGTCCTGTGAGGACAATAAGGACACTGAAATTTTGGCTCGAGGCCACATTCGATCTTGACATGACTTTTCATGTTTCGAAGATATCGATAATTTTTTCCACAAGTTGGGCATTTGTAGGAACCAGGTTTTTTGCTTTCTTGAAGATTTGGCTTCTTGTGATATTTAACGATGAAAGAATTCGAAGAAAAGGCACACTTTTCTTCTGCAAATTGATCTGCGTGTGATTGGTGTTGATGATAGTTTCCCCACATTCCCATTCCAGAACCTGTAAACAATAATAAAATTTGTTAGAATTGAAGTCATATTATTATTATTATTATTACTACTTGTAGCAGCATAAATCTTAAAAAAGTAACAAAGGTTGCTGTTAAATTAATCTCCATTTTGTATTTTACTTGAAAATCCTTTTCGTTTATTAACAAAAGGTAAGTTTTTCAACCTTATACAATAATATAATATCAAAACGTTTTTACATCCGCTTAAAAATTCAAAAATTAAGCATTTTCTCATCGTTTTTTTTCTGTTTGCTTAACTTACAGGACTTTTTTCACTTTCTATCAAATAAAGTAAAAAATAATAAAATGATTTACAGTGAATGAAACAATATTTTCTTCACTAATTAGAGTCTCTATCTTCTTTTATCCTAAAAATGTAATTTAGAATTTAAAAATATTTTCTTCACTAATAAGAATCACTATTTATTTTTATCCTAAAAATGTAATTTAGTGACACAATTTTAAAAAGTATATTTTTTTATGCAACTTACTTTTAGTGCATAATTTAAAAATTAACTAAATGTAAATAAATTATTTAAGCAACTTTTGTGAAATTATTCAAAGTTACTTGCAGGACATTTTTTATATTAGAAAAAATTTCCTGGGTAAGAATATATTTTTCAACGAAATTTCCAGTGATCTGAAAATAGAGTTGGTGCATTCAATTCTTTAATTATTAAAATATAAAATACAAAATTTATACATTATCTCTCAAAAAAAATGCATTTTTAATAAACAACACTTTTTTCAACGATTTATCTGAATCGCCCAATATCGTGAAATCCAATCAAAAATCTTGTGGAAGAGTAAAATAAACTCATGAAGCAATTTTACGATGAAAAAAACTTGCTAAATTTACAGAAATTTCAGTAGAAATAATGAGTGATCTGTAAATTTTACAGGGAAATTTTTTTTCTCCATCTTCTAATCAAACCAATGCATTTTTCCTGATTGATTAGGCATTAGGGCAAAGGAACCGAAAGTGGATCAGGGGCCCAAATGTGGATCAGTGTTAATTTTTACTGTGAATTAATGTAATTATGTTTTTTTAATGCATGAAATGGTTAGTGGAACTAATAGCGAATCATTTTAAATAAAAATATTAACAGTGATTGCAATAATTAGGTACAAAACACACTGATCCAAACTTGGAGCCCTGATCCACAATTGAACCTCTGATCCACATTCGATTCCTTTAACTAAAACCTTGAAAAGAAATTTGAAAAATTTCTAGAAAAACTCGTATAAAAATGAAAATCTTAATTATTTCTTTGTTTTTTTACGGTAACTATAAATGCCCCAAAAGGAGTTTAATTCTTATTTGTTACAAAAGACTCGTTTGCCAGCATGATTTGTACGAATATGTTGGTACAAATTTCCTCGTTGTTTTGATCGACGAGTGCAGTAAGGACACAAAAAACGAGGTTCTTTGTTGCATTCGTGTCGAGAATGTTGAAGAAGAGTGGCTCGATGTTGATATTGTTTTCCACATTGATCACATCTATAGGGAAATTCAGATTGTTGCTTCGCAAGCCAAATGGTCGCAAGATCTTTTTTTATCGAAGGCATCAACGGAATATTTTCCAGACCTTTTGGAAAAATAAGATGTATCGCTCTTCCTGAAAATAAAATAAAAAATAAAAGTATTAATAATATTTTAATATATTTTCATAAAAATACTCTCTTTCTGTTTCCAGTCCTTCTTATTAATTGTGCTTAGATATTTCAACTGACGATAAAATTATTATTTAATAGAAAAATTTTATTTATGCCACCAGTAAATTTCGCAGCATAATGGTTGATTTGGCGAAAGAAATGTGTATTTGTCAAATCCAAATCCAATTACGAGTAGAGAAAATTTCGCAAAATCCAGTCATTTTGAAGCAAAGCATACTTTACATCATTTCGCTATTTTTTTATATTTTTTTTTAGAAAAAGCATCTCTGCATCATATTTATTTCCCAATTCACAATTTTGACGTAAGTTGAAACGTTACATAAAATATTACATGCACTGTAAAAAATTTTTCGGAAATTTTTCTGAAAAAAGTTTGCCAGCTTATAACCCGAACATTTTGAAATTTTTCCTAATGCATTCGAAAATAATTCCGAATTGTAGTTGGAAATTTAATTATACAATCTCCTCTCTAAATTTGAATCAGTGAGAAGTGTGTCCCTAAATCAAATTAGTAAGGATTTGATGTTTTGATTTGATGTTTTGATTTGATGTTTTGATTTGATGCAAGGACTGATGTTTTCAGTGAAATCTCACTGATTGTCAGTGAAAATCCTTACTGATTTGATTTAGTGACACACTTCTCACTTCTTCAGATTTAAAGAGTCCTAAGCTTTACGAAGTATTTCCTATCTTTTCGGAAATTAACCAATATATTCGGAAAATTTTCCAATATTCTCAGAGAAATTACTACTATTACTATTTAGTCTTGAAAATTTCCAAAATTTTTTACAGAATGAAAGCAGAATTCAAGATGCCAATGCAGGAGCAGGTCAAGTTTTGAAAATAAATATTAACCTAAGAAACTATTTATAAAAATATTATTTGCAGCTATGAAATTTGGATTCAAAAATTCACTTTGTTTTCGCAAATAAATTGTAAATGGAAATGTATATTTACATAAATTCAGTGTCGTTTAAACTAAAATCGTGTTTTAATCTGACTTGCTTACGAAAAATAAAGTTACTTTGCAAGCACAAAACTATAGATAAAGAATTTCTTAAATAACTTAAATTATCTAAAAACTACCTGACTGGAAGCAATAAATAATTTTAATGAAGTTGATCATTTATTTATTAATCAATTTACCAAAAATAAAAGAATATAGTTTAAGTAGAAATTTACTTATTCAATAAAATACATGAAATCAAAGAGCATTTTAAACATATTTTTGTTTAAATTATTCTACATTAATTGTAAATTCATTTATAAGCACTTACTTGTAAATTTACGTGTAAATTTATTTAATAATTTCATTAATTATGATTTTTAATATTAAGTTCTTTTTTTAACAAAAAATTGAAATTAGATTTTTAGTATGTTTCCAGGACAGTATTTCAAATGAAGCTGTAGATCCGTCTTCGTTTTACATCCATTTCCACAATTTGGACAAACGAATTCTTGTCTGTCTTGACAGGAATGCACCAATTTTTTCAGAAAGTCCACACCACGTTTTTTGAAGATATGCGGTGACTTTATATTTTCTGAAATCATAGAACACAACCTATATTAAAAGACAACCTGAAATTTCAATTGTAGATTCCCATTATATAAATAATAATTTCAAATTTAATTCAAACAACAGAAAAAATAATTCCATAATTAACGTTAGTACTTTGCATGCGTAAATATCATAAAAACAATATATACATTTTCTATATTACAAGTCATTTTTATTCTTCACTTTTTTTACATGATTGCGTAGATGCATATTTATACATTTCTAAAAATAATAAATGGTTATTTTTATGGCAAAAATGCACTTTCGTTAGTAAAGACTAATAATAAAGACAAGCTCGATTTGATTTTGACCATCATTTTAATCTAATTCTAAATTTAAAAAACTCTGGCATTTAATTTTTAGGTTTCCCTCTTCAAATGAAGCACATATGTTTCTTGCCCAACATGCTGAGTTCTGATGTGTGCCAAAACATTGGAAGTTTGTTTACTGCGAAATTTGCAGTAGGGACATTGAAATCTTGGGGGTTGCAAACATTCGTATTTTTGATGCCGTGTTAAATTTCGACTGTGACTGAAGCAGCTTGGACAGTTTGGACACTTGAAGCTCTGTAAAGGATCCAGTCCTGTCTTGACACAATTTTTCTTCCCTCTTCTTATTCCCTCTCCTCCGAAAAATTTTGCCTCGATTTTGGACGATGGTGGCGAAACGTAGTTAAAATTCATTTGCGACATCATGAAGCCTGGAAAGTTTAATGCGAAATTGTTAATAATTAAAACTAAATCTTTACAATTTTTGTACAATTACCATAGGCCATGCTTATCTCGATTAGGGTCAATAATTTTTTAGTTTTTGTTATCTATATCTTAATGAGACTACATAATTATACAATATACATGCCTTGCATCACAAAGTTTGAGGAAAAAAGACTTTTCCATTCTTCAAAGAATTCAATATATTTAATTCCTTTATGGTTCTTTCTAGTCCAGTACTTAAATAAGTTTATTGTATTTGCGTACTATTCATTTTATAGGTAGCAAAACCTATTATTATTATTTATAATGCAGAAATTATTATTAATAATATATAAAAAGCTATGAATGAAACTTTATTTATCAAATGAAATTAAACTTAGGAACTTACAATTAGTAACATTTGATATAACATTATAGCATTTGACAATTATTTACAACATTTGGGTAAAAAAATATTCATTAAATGGAACGCATTCCTTATGAAATATTAGGAACAAAACTTATGACTAGTTGGAGTCAAAAAATTTTCAGAAAATCCAGTTCAGCACTGGTTCATTGAGTATCATCTATAAAAGACTCGGGCATATCTGGATGATAGACTTTCAAATGCTTCAGTACATGAATCTTCTGGTGTTTTTTTTGACCACAATAAGAGCAAGAAAAACGAGGAATTCTCCCACACTGATATGAAACGTGTGTAATCCATGAAGACTTCCATTTATACGATTTGAGACAATTTGGACACTGGAACTTTTTTCCACCTGCAATTGAACAAAATTCTAATAATTGAGCAGAAATTTTGAAAAAATTAATTGAAATCGTAATTTAACAATTAAGGTTCTTTATTTATACACATAGAGGATAAAGTGTTAGATCATATTTCAATATTTAAAATAGTTGTACAAAAATTGCAGCAAAGAAAATAAGCAATTAAGAAGATTTGAAAACATAAAAACTTATTATTCAAATGACATCAATGGTATCTATAATAATATATTTACAAATTTCATGGTGTGATGTGCTCATTTTTATTTACAAATTAATTCAACTTTTACAAATGAATAATCTAAAAAATTCACAAATAAATTAGTTAAAAAGTAATTAATCGTATTTTATTTTTCTGTTATCTTGCACTAAAAATGGCATGTTTGGATGGTGGGTTTCCATATGTTTAATTATATGAATTTTCTGATATTTTCTAAGACCACAATGGACGCACTCAAACATTGGAGGCTTTTGACACTGATTTCTCAAGTGTGTAAGCATTGTTTTCTTGGTTTTGTACAAATTATAGCAGCTTGGACATTGAAACAATCCTGATTGTTCATTGTACTGATTCCGAGAAAGGAGACGTTCCTGACGTTCTCTTAAGGTCATCATTTTTTCATCTGAAAATAAAACAGAAAAAATTGTGCATTAAGTATAATTATATTTATTGAAGGCTGTTGGATATTAAATAAATAATAATTCACACCAAAAAATGCAGGTTCTGATAAATTTTATAAGAAATTGGATATTTGTATTGGTAGTGAGGTATAAAAGTTGCTATTATTTTTTAACATTCATCCACTACTTAGAGTTAAGAGGAAATTAATTTTGGGATTAGAAAAATACCATTTAAAAAAGCCTTTTAAATAACTACAATGGACTATTATTCTTTTTCCTATTATTCTGTCTAAATATTTTTTTCTTAATTTTATAAGTGAATTTCTACAAAAACTATACTCACTGCTGAAAGCATTCTTTAAATTTAAAACAGAATATTGTCTATAGAAGAATAATGAATACACAAAAATCTCCTCTTCAAAATTTTTTGCACAATATTACAAAATTTTCTGAGGATATAATCGAATCATTTATGTGTAATAATTTTTCTATTAGGAAAAAAAAACAACAATTTGTACTAAACATTAAATAGAATTTATTTATGATTTTGTAGAGTTAATTTTTTTCGAGTAGCAATATCAATGCAAAATAATTCTCTGTTTGGATGCAAAGCTCGTGTATGTGTCCAGACATGTGAACGTTGACGAAAATGTTGTTTGCAATATGGACACTCGAATCGTTGTTGATCATTACATTCGTATTTATAATGACGGAGCATATGACATCGATGTTTGTAGTTTCTATTACAATTTGGGCAGAAATGTCTGTCTGGATTTTCGTAATTAGAATATTCCATCGATTGTGGTTGATTGAGCCAAGCATTGGAAGATAATTCTGAAAATGAAAATTACTTTTGTTAGTTGAAAACCAAATTAAAAATTATTATATTGTTAAAATATTATGAAGCTACTGTTATTAAATTAATGTAATATTAATATGCTGTCAACAAATCATTAGACAAAACAATACATAAATAAAAAAATGTATATCCAGTAGGTAACATTATTAAAGTAATATTATTATTAAAGTAAACTTTTCCATAATTATTTTTAAACGTACTTTTCATTTTTTACTTTCAATATTTAAGCGTATAGATTTTAAATTTAAATAAATTGTATTTTTAAGTTTAAATTGGAAAGTAAAAAATGAAAAGTACGGTTAAAAATAATTATGGTAAAGTTTACTTGGACCAAGTACGAATAAGATATTTCACAAGCGAAGTTTCAAGATATCTACAGAGTTAATAATATAAAACAAAAAAAAGTTATGTAGCTAATGTAAAAATACTCACATTGCAATCGTAAAAATGTACATTTTTTATTAATGTATTTTTTCTTCATTCAGATACAATTATCCTGAAAATTTTTCTTAAGAGCTAACAGAGATATTTGCTCGAAAAAATGCAATTTAATTAATATCTAGGTAAAATTAGAAAAGACAGGATTTATATCAAGATAATTTATTATTTCATAAAGATAAATATTTTTCTTAAATTATTAATAATTATGTAAAAAATGAAATTTAATTAATATCTAGGTAACATTAGAAAAGACAGGATTTATATCAAAATAATTTATATTATTTCATAAAGATAAGTATTTTCCTTAAATTATTAATAATTATGTTCTTGTTTAAACAACTTTATATTAGTAATAACATCTATACAGAACATTTCTTTATCAGGATGAGCGGTAACTGTGTGTCTCCAAACTTTAGAGCGTTGAGTGTAACGATTTTTGCAATAAGGACAAGCAAATCGTTTTTTCACTGAACATTCGTTTCTATAATGGCAAATCATATGCTTTCGATTTTTGTAGCTACGACCACAAGTTGGACAGAAATGTCGATTTTCATTTGGATGCTGGTTTAACTGCTCTTCAGTTGATGAACAATATTGCCAAGACATTTCTAAAAAAGAAAAGAAAAATATGTTTCTGGTTAGCATTTGTGAAGAAAAAATGTATTTTAAGTCAAAAACATAATTATTAAAGTTCAACATTCAACATTCCTCCATTTTCTTTCATCAGAATCTAATTCATTTTTACGTACAGTTTTATAAAAATAAGTATTCGACAAAATTAAGTTTGAAAAATATATATTTCCTTTGAATTAAGTTTATATACATGGAGAGTAAATCGTAGAAGAAATTTTTTTTAATAGGTAGATTAATTTCGATAAAAGATAGTCTAATCTAATAATTTTCTATAATAAAAATTTGTAATACTCATTTCTGTCCTCTTTTTAGGAAATCATACGAAAAAATAATAAGCCTTTGTTATTTGATGTTTATTTTTTATAAGTAATTTTGCTTAACATAAAAATACAATTCCACGGAAAAATTTTATTAAAAACACAAGAATCAGACAATATTTACATTTTTAATCTTTAACAACAAACTAGTTATTATAGATAAATATTAAAACTACAAGTCTATCTTAAGCAGTTTTTCTATGATGTATATAAATTTTCGAATTGAATTAATGTTTCTGATGTATTAACTATAAAATAAATCAATTTTTAAACACAATATACACTTAAACTCTAAAAACTGAAATTTTCTAAATCTCTACTTCAAAGTCATACTTGAAAATATTGTTTCGAAATATTGTTTTCCAATACAATTGAGAGTTGTAACGCGGAACCCCTAAAACTCCCCTTACCAAGGGAGGCCCCGATGGCCTATACTATACGATCCAGGGTCTACCCCCACCACCACGAAGAGCGCTTCGCGCAGGAGACGACATGTGGAGGCAGTCAATGCGCAACCGCTGATGCGAGTGGTTTTGCCTGATTTAAATTCAGTGTCTGGCCCAATTTGATTTCACTTATGTAATTCTTTTTCCTTTATATATTGACTTTGTACTGTAAACTTTTGGTCTTAAATAAAAAACCAAATTTGTATAAATAAACCCTGGTGTTATAAAGTTTAAATTCATAATGTTATTTACAGTTGCTATCCCTTCAACATTTCAAAAAATCATCTATTAATTTTTCAAAATCGTCACAGGAAGGCCTGCATGAATCATTCTGACATGTTTGTAAATATTAGAGGAGCACTTGTTTCTTTTACCGCAATAAGGACAACCAAAACGAGGAATTTTTCCACAGTCATATTTTAAATGAGTTTGAAGCGTCTTCTTGTATTTGTAGCCAGCGTCACACCGAGGACAATGATAGGGCATTTTTGGCCTTTGCCAAAGTGGATCCATTTCAGGATTTTCTTCATGCTTATTCAGATTTGCATTTGATTGTAGGCCATTCAAGACGAGTGGGTCGCAAAAAACACCATGACCTAAGAAAACAAACAAAAATACACCATTATTTTTATCCTTTTCTTCATTGAAAGAAAAAAAAAACACAAAAAACTAGCAGTATTTTTTTACCTAGGAATAAATAGAAAAGAGTCGAGCACTTCAGATAAAATGACTTAAATATTAAATATTAGCTGAAAAAAGAAACGAACATTATATTCAGAATTGTTTAAAAACTAATTAAATTATAACTTTGAAAGATTCCAAACTTCCATAGAATTATTGTCGTACAATTATTATCATTCAATTATTGTCATACAATTATTCCATGCAATAATAAAGTCTCCTTAAAATTGTAATAACAACGCTACAATTGCCCTAAAAAACTTGAATAATTATAATCAATTCACAATTTTATTACAGCCACTCGTCGTTGAATCTCGACAGGTAAAATTACAATTACAAGATTTTTTGACGTGTCCTAATTATTCAAAATTTGAAGATAAATCTTAAAGTAATATTATAAATAAAATGATTTTGAATTATCCTAAAATATATAATTTACTTAAATACATAGTTGTATAATTATAACTTTCAGAAAATTGTTATATCCATGAGAATTTTCTGAAGGATGTGAATTTTGTACAACCAATTTTATATGTATGATGTATTTTAATACATCACCCAGAAAAATATTTTCTTCAAACGCTCAGAAAAAAGTTTGATCAATTCAATCAAAATTTGGTTGTATCAACCAAATAAATGCACTGCTACATAGTCAAACAAAGTTTTAGTTGACTTGACCAAATATTTGATTTATTCAATCAAATTTTTTAGACCATCGACTTGTTAGCTTTAACTAAACATTTATTCAAGTCAAGTAAATATTTATTTGAGTCAACTAAAATTTTTTTGAATTAAATAAAAGTTTTCTCTGAGTGAATTAAAAAATTTGTTTGTTGCAAAATTTTTTTATTCAAAGAAATATTTCTTTCATTGAAAGAAAATTTGTTTGATTCAAATAAACGTTTCTTTCATTCACAGAAAGTTTGTTTGAATCAAAAAGAAAATGTCTTTGAATTAAAGAAATGTTTCTTCGCCCGTATAGCAAAGCAATGCATTTTTTGATTCAAAACAATTTTCTTTAAAACAGAGAAACTTTTCTCTGAATATAGTAATTTTATTTAATAAAGAGATCCTTTTTCACTCATAAAAAAATTGGTTTGAAACCAAACGTTCATTCAAATCAAATATATATTTATTTGAATCAACCAAAATTTGTTTGAAATAAACAAATATTTGTGTCCATCCAAAGAATCAGTGTCTTTGTCTCTTTGATTCAAATAAAAATTTTTTCTGAGTGATAGTCGCAGGTGAAAAAACAAATTTTTGTATACAATTTATATAAAATTACATACAAAATTCAAATTTTTGCATTACAATTGAAAAAATAAAAGAAATTTTTAATACAGCCTCACAAGTTCAACTGATTGATTGGGGTGAACGGTTCTGACATGTTGATAGACATTTGAAGTTTTTTTGCTACGTAAATGGCAATAAGGACATTTATAACGAGGAGATTTTTGGCACTCATCTCTGTAATGTCTCAGCATGGAATCTCTCCTCCCATAACCACTATTGCAAGTGGGACAATGAAATTTTCCAGTGAGAATGTCGTAATTATCTTGTTTCTTGAAGTATGAATTTCCAAAACTTGGTTGCAATCCACCTAAAAGAAATTAACATAATTGTGGTTAGAGAGTGATTATATTTTATCATTGGTAACACATATTGTACTTCACATTACATAATTCTAAAAATCCATACTTTATCCTGTGAATTTTAGTTGGGAATTAAAAAAATATATATTTAAATCAAAGAAATTTTGTCGCTAATGTATTTGGGACAAAAATTACTTTAACTAGAAGTAAAATTGTATCAGAAAGATAAAAAAATAATTTTCTAATAAAGACATTCTACTTTGTATTTTCTGAAAACAATTTCCAAAAATTATGTCTAAAATATTTTAAAAATTTTAGTATTTCCATTAAATCCTTTTTATGAGTCAAATATTGTTAAAATCATCATATAGTAGTTGAAAAAGATATTTTTAATCATGGAATATTTTTTATTATTAATTCGGATCATTCTAGCGTCACATTGAATCAGTAAAGTTAACACCTGAAAAAAGAGATTGTAATTCACTTAAGCCATCTATAAATAATTAATCATAAGGGCATGTGATGCATAATGGTGTCACGAATTACCGAGCAATTTTTTATTTATATTCAGCGGGTTTATTAAGAGAAATACGAATATAATACTGAAATTTTGGGAAATAATAAAGAATATATCAAGGAATTGATGTCTGGTGCATTTCAGTTTTTATTTGGAAAAAATTTTTTTCAAAAATAATTTTATTTTCAAAATAAAAACTGAAACGCACCATTCATCGACTCCTTGATACATTCTTTATTATTTCCCAAAATTTCAGCATTATATTTACATTTCTCACTTAATAAACCCGCTGAACATAAATAAAAAATCGGTCGGTAATTCGTGACGTCATTATGTACCACACATCTTTAAATAAATTTTGATATCCAAATCACAGTGAATTTTAACAATTGTAGAAAATTTGTGAAAAATGTCATATCAGTAATCATGTATTTATTTCATCAAAATCACACTATCATAAATACACGAAGCAGTTACATTTTACAATAATGTATCATTTTTTTACCTAAAATAATATTATACTCTAAAACTCAATCCTGTGCGTCAACAATTAACTTTCATAATATTCATAAAGAATATTTAACTCTGAGTATTTATCTGATACATTTCGACTTTTACACATTCTAAAGCGAGTGGACACTCAGAAAAAAATTTTATTTGAATCAAACACACTGTTTCTTTGAATAGACACAAATATTTGGTTACTTCAAACAAATTTTGGTTGATTTAAATAAATATTTATTTGATTTGAAAAAACTTTTGGTTTAATCTAATAAATTTTTTGATCGATCAAAAAATTTTGTTGAAACAAACTTTGGGTTGAATCAAACAAACTTTTTTCTGAGTGCGAAAGCACAGAGTAATGCTTTTGGACAGCTATTTAAAGTGACCCAACTAAATCTAAAATTAAAATGATGTATTCTAGAATAAAACTTAAATCTGAGTTAATGAAAATTGCGCCACTAATATACTTCAGTGAAAATTTTGACTAATTCTTAGTCACTTTCGTCTGCTTCAGTGAAAAGTTTAAAAGAAACAGTGAAATACAACTAATAATTAGTAGAAAATTTCATTAAAGTGGCTCACTTATTACGAATTCAGATTTATGGAGAAATTACTATAATGTGCTAAAGCAAAATAAAAATTTTATGGTACAACAGTCCATGGTTGGGTCATATCGAGTACATAGACCTCGTGATTTTTGTGCTTAAGTTTGATATGTCTGCGAACACCTGCTCTCACTTTGCATTTGTAATCACAATAAGGGCACTTAAATTTGGGTGCCATTCCGCACTGATATCTAAGATGACTTAGCAGATTTCGTTTCCAAACGAAGGTGCTTCGACAATTTGGATTTGGGCAACAGAATGCATTATTTTTTCTCACTATGAATCCTGATTCTGATCTTGAGTTGTTGAACTTTCTTCGTGGATTGACTGCTGATCTTGTGTTTGGTCCAGAATTCACCAAGTCTAGAAAAAAAAGTTTGTCTCATTAGTGAAAAATACATCAACACGTTATTATGAAAGTTATCTGAACACATTATTTGAACACAAATTCCTTAATTAAATTGTATCCTAAATATTTTAGTGCTGATTTTTAATATAAGTTAAATTGATTATTATATTTGTAGTGGTTGAATCAATAAATTCAATTGAATTATGACTAAGACAAGAAACATCTTTATTAATTTGATTAATGGAAAGAAATATTTTTCAATTGAATTTTTATCGATTCAATTTCATTTTGTACACATTGTCAGTGATTCAAACACGACCAGTGTAATATTGTGTTGAGATGCCCTCAAACCGTGTTTCAGATAAATCCAAACATGCAAAATTATATAAAGCCTATTTTCTATAAAATTAACAAAAAGAAGCTCAGTTGTTAAGGAGCTGATTTTTTCTAAATTAATTTTGTACTGGAAAATATTTTTTTTTATAAAACATGAGAATGTGATAAGAGAGGGAAGCAAAGGGATCAACTCTTCACAATACCTATAAACCTTTCAGTAAAAAGTAACGATATGAAATTCTTTTTAGAAATATTCACTATCAGATGTTTATTTTATTCTTCTTTAAAACTAGGATAAAATTATTATTACAGGTACTTAAAATTATAGATTTTTTATGTTAAAATATCTCAAGATTATGTTTCTTAGATTTAAAAATCTAAACGATGCCTCAATTTCTTATAATAATGAATATCAGACCTTTATTGAATAATTTCAGCAGAATATTAATAATTCTATAAGTACCTAAGCATATGATAAGTACACTCTTGTCACACATTCAGAATCCTTTTCAAAATTTCAGTTTTATCGTGTAAATTTTCTAAATTATTTATTTTAGTTTTATTTACAAGCTAATTTCGTAGCAGGATAACGTTTTTTTCACAGATGGAAGCTTTAATTTTTCAGATAGCAAAGTGATACACTTTAACAAGATGAAAGCTTTTTAATACTGGCTCAAATACTAAGAGAAATATAAAATTTTCAAAAAGTTTAAGTTCGACTTTTCCCAACGAAACAATTCCTAGTTAACTAGTGACAATATTGAGTTCTTAAAAATAACAATTAAAGTGATACTGATCTTTTTCATCCTGCCTAAAATCCTAAGTCTTAAAATTATACAATAATTAATCGTAGAAATAAAAATCAGAAATTTCGAAAACAGAAAAAAGAATCTCTTGAAATTCCATGAAATCTTTTGAAATCTTTGGAAATCTTTTGATATTGAAAATCTCTTGAAATCTTTCACTCTTGAAATCTGGTGTACATGCCTTTATGAAATATTTAAAATCTGGTGTACATGCCTTTATGAAATCTTTGAAATCTTTTGACATTGGAAATGTCTTAAAATCTGGTATACGTGCCTTCATGAAATCTTTCAAATCTCTTGAAATCTTTTGAAATCTCTTGAAATCTCATGAAATCTCTGAAATATTTTGAAATCACCAAAAACTTTTGAAATATTTGAAATCTTTGGAAATCCTGGAAATCTTGAAATCTATATACACTAAAATACAAAATGTCAATTTAAAAAAACTCGATTTCTTTAATTAAAATTCGACTGAAATTTATGAATACTGTCTGCAGGTATCGACGTAAATTCTTGAATTTTTGTGCATTCTTTTAATATGTCGGATGACATTAGCCTTCCACATGCTTCGTCGAATGCAATAAGGACACTTAAAACGTGGCTCCCTGCCACATTCGTTCCGGACATGTTTTTTCCATGTGCTTTCCCAAACAAAAGATCTTGGACAATTTGGACAAGCATATTGTTTAGTTTTTTCTTGTTCACTTTGTCTGCCAAATCCACGATAAAAACCTGCGAACAAAAAAGAATCATTAGCATTAGAAAATTATGTCTTACTCCAATTACAACTTTAAATAAAATTTTGCTATTTTCAATCATTTTTAATAATTTAATTGTCAATTAAAAACGAATATTGTCACTTTTTATTTCTTTGCTCTTAAAAATTAAACTTCCTAATAACAGATTTTTTATATTCTAAAGCAGTTGAGAAGTGGTAGCAAAATATTTGTTAGTAAAGTTCGAAATTAGGTTTAAAGAAAGTGTTAACACATTTTAAGCAATATTCATTTATCGATTACGAATGGTTCTTAGTCGTCAAACAAATAAGGCAAACGAAGGTAAAAAATATTAATTATATAAACTGTATTGAAAGAAATTATTTCTACTCTACGCAAAGGACGGAGTATTAGAAAGGTAGAAATTTACTACAAAACACATATTTATTTTCATGATTAAGCATTTTTCTTACAAAGTATTGTATACATGATTACAATGAAAATTAAATGGTTTTTTAAATATCTTTTTCGTATAATCTTAAATATTTTCATTATGAATTCTAAATTCGTCGTCAGTGAAAAAATAACAAAAATAATTATGCTCTTAATGAAGAAAATTATTTTTATAACTATTTTCTGTGAAATTGAAAATTAAATTTTCAGTAGAACCGTACAGAATGATAAGGCCTGTGTCAACCAAGAGCGCCACGTGATAAATTTTTGCAGGCTCTGAAACAATATTAATTATTTTAATCAGTCGAATCTAATAATAAATCTTCCAAAAGTTCTTGAGACTACAACCAAAGGAATTTTTTATTTAATCAATCTAATAAAAATCTGTTTGTAAACAATTTTTTGTAATAAACATAAAATTTAAGTTTCAATAAATGATTTTTTGTTATTAATAAAAAAATTATGAAGCTGCTAGACATAAATAATAAAAAAGTAATACGAGTAATTTATAAAGGAAATTTTATTGAAATTTTTCCGATGAGTGGACAGTAATTAATCACAAAATATTTTAATTAGATACAAAATTAAAATATTTTATAATTTAATGTCATTTTACATTTATAATTTGTATAAAAGTATATAATAAATAATGCAAGGTTACCTTTGAAGATATTCGTAGTTAACTGCCATTAAAATCTTTCTATGAATTTCTCAGTCAGCTTTACCAAACATCTTCAGAAAAGTTTTCAATATTTGTCATTCATTTGCTTAAATTGATGTTTTTATCTATGATTTCCAACAAATTCAGGAATATTTTTTAATTCTCTGAAAGACTCAAAGTGTTCTAAGACAAAAATCTGCTTCATCAATCCTCTTCTCTATCAATAACTAATCACAAAAAAACGCATTTAAGATTAGTCTCTATTGTTGAAAATTATTCTCTTCTGTTTCAGTATAAAGAAAGTGGCTAAATGCAAGAACCATCAGTTGGTCTTTCAGAATATAATTTCCATTAAATTATGGATTATAAATCATATATAAAAGTTTTAGCTGAATTATAAGTTCTGAATAAATAACTAATTTATTACTAAGATTACGTATTTGACCAAATTTGATCAAGGAAGAAAAGGTATATATGAAAACCCCAATTACAGTGATCTAAACCTTATTCTGGGGGAGTGGAATCAACCTCTTCAGGTTCCTTCTTCACAAAATCTTGATCAGCTTCATTAAGCAATTCTTTGTTCAAGTCATCATCAATTATAGGAGCCTCACGTCTTGCATGCAGAAGCTCAATATGCTTAGTCATGTTAATTCTATTCTTACATAGATATTGGCAGTGGGGACACTTGAGAGTCCTTTTTTTCCCACAAGCATTACGAAGATGCCTAGCTAGATTGTGTTCATACTTGATAAAACTGCCACAGTTATTTGGACAAAGAAAATTTCTTTTTCCACGTTTAGGACTTTTGAAAGTATTTTCAGCCTTAGAACTGATATTTTTTGCCTCTGAGTCCAAAGAAAGTTCAGCACTGGCCAAACTTGACAAACAAGGTGCCAATATCTCCTTGGTATCCTCCATGATGTCAAAAGAACCAACTTCACTTGCATTTTCTGAAAATTCTCCAGCTTCATCAAATGAACTTTCTACTTCCAAAGCCACCTGAAGATTCTCTTCTTGAACATCTTGATGATGTTCAGATTTGAGATTCTGTGGTCCAGGAGGCTGGACATTATAATCCTTGACATGAGGGTGACGAAACTTAATATGCATTCCTAAGTTCCAAGCAAATCTGCAAAGCTTACTGCAGTGAGGACACTTGAAAATCGGTTCTTCTTGCTGTTTCTTCTTTTGCTTAGCAGATGCAGCTTCAATCTTTGATTTCTCAAACTCCTCCTTAGTCTTCAGATCCTGGATAAAGTCAAAATCATTGCAATGTTTTATTCCTCCAGATTCGTAAATTACCTTCTTCCTTAAAATGTCAATCACAAAATTTTTCCTGCCAGGGTGTCGATGCTTTATGTGTATAACAGCACCCCATTCTTGTCTGCATTGTTTCGCACAATAAGGACACTTGTATCGCATTTTTCCGCAGACGAAACGCAAATGATTGTCCAGAGTGTGTTTATAATTAAAAGTAAGTCCACAGTCATTGGGACACTGGAACCTATTCTTCTTCTTTCTTCCATCTGAAGATTCTTTTTCGTTCGAAACTCCAGGTTGATCCTTTGAAAATTTTCCTTTTTCTTCTCTTGGTACATTCTTCTTCAAAATTGTTCCTCGACGACGAATATCTTTGTAGACAACCTGCTTCGTGAAGACATTAATGGCACATACTTTGCTGAGTCTGTGATTCATCTCGATGTGTTTCTTTACCAAAAGAAATGTTCTGGTTCGATATTTGCAGTATGGACAAAGATATCTCTGAACTTTGACACAAGTTTTTCGAAGATGTCTGCTAATGTTGTAGACATGATCAAAAGAGCTTCCACATTTGTTCGGACATTGATGCCTCTTCAAATTTTGCTTTCCGTTTAAATCTTCATCATTGACATCTTTGGCATCATTTTCATCATTTGTCGTCTTCTTCTTGGGAGCTTCTTCCTTCTCTAAAATTTCCTTGCGCCAGGTGTCAATCACACGTTGTTTCTGCATCCTGTGATGTTTTCTGATGTGTCGCATGATGCTGTAACTATATTCAGAACGAGAATCGCAATAAGCACATTTGTATCTAAAAGACTGACTTGGATAAACCTTTCCACAGTTATATCTGATGTGTTTTTGAAGAGCACTTTTAATGTAGAAGAAATTGCCACAGCCATTAGGACATGCGAGTCGTCTTTCCTTAATAGGTTCATCTGTTGTCGCATCTGCACCAGTTTTCAGAAGCTGAATTTCAGACAAGGTGTCTTCTTGATTTTCTGGAGCTTCTGGAGCATTTTCGCCATCAGAAACAGCTTCAACATCCACGTAGTTATCGAAATGATCATTTACTCCTATTTCGTAATTTTCGTCTCCATCAGGATCACTTTCAACTTCTTGATTTATTTCAACTTCTTGAAGAGAAGATTCAGGATTAGAAACTTCAACCCTGGGCTCTTGAAGATTCAAAACCTGATTTGATTTTTCTTTTTCAGAAAGCGTACTTGTATTCTCGTTAGGAAGACTTTTTTTATTTCTGTAAGTCTTGGTTATCTTACCAATAGACAGATTTTCGTTTTCTAGATAAACAGCTTCTTTACGAGAGATGCTTAAGACTGGAAATGCAGTTTTTGGATTTGATTTTAAATTAATGAAGGAGGATTTTAGAACACTTCGATTGGAAGATTTTGATGATTTTTGAAGACTGAGATTTAAAGAATTCGTCTTTGGAGTTGAAGTAAATTCAATACGTCTAAATATACCATTGTCTTCTTCAGCATCAACTGAGATGAACTCGATTTCTTCTAGAACAAATAGAAAAAAAATATATTAGTTTCTGGTAGGAATTTTGATGAATCATCTAGAATTCATCTACACATTCACTACTAACAAAATTTGTTTTATGGTATTTCAATCATACTAGTAATTTTACCAATTTCATTGGATAGTAAATTTATAATAGTATCTTACATAGTATAAACAATAAGTAAATCAGATACATAAATAAAACATGCACTAGTTGTGAAAAAACAAAAATTGTACAATAATTTGTTCAAGTAGTCATTACAATTATTTTATTTTATTTTGAATTCTGTATAACAATACATATGACTTATAATATTTTTGTGTAGCAGTTTGTATACAAACAGTTATAAAGATATATGCCGAAATATTAAGATAAAAATCGACGAAGTTAAATCATGTTGGATTTTTGAAGATATCAACAGCATAGACTTCTTCGTCAGGATGTTTCCTCCTTACATGTGCTCTAACATTAGAGACG